>JAOSBO010029064.1:0-11630 GCA_027563915.1 Erythroxylum rotundifolium | reverse complement strand
AAATCATGTCTAATCACCTCTAAGCCATTAGAACACATTTAATTCGACCACTATGGTCATACTCATCCAATAGACTCGGTTTTTCACACTTAAAATGTTAAGATTTCTCTAAGATTTCGCGTACTGATGAACTCTAAGTTTATATAAGAGCATATATAACATTTTTATATCACTGGCAAACTAAAACGATTCAAATACATCTTTGAACTCATTACAACCATGTGTATATATATATATATATATATATATATATATTAATATACAGTAGTATCTCCAAATATAGCACAATACAAAAAGCTCAGAGAATTCAGCATTACAAGTTTGATAGGAGAATGAATTATGCCTTATAAGGGTATGGATACCTCTCCCCCATAAGACGCGTTTTCCTAGATGGGCTAGGAAGGGCAAACAGTGATGGTTTGGGCTGGGCCCAAAGCCTAAAGTGGACAATATCTATGAAAGGGTGATCTGGGCTATGACAATGGTATCAGAGCCAGTGACCGACTTGTTGTATCAACAAGGGTGGATTGTGAGAATCCCACATCGGTTGGAGAGGAGAACAAATTAAAGTACGGATACCTCTTCCCTATAAGATGCGTTTTCCTAGCTGGGCTATGAGAGGGTGGTTTGGGTTGTTACACGTTGATCATATTATTATACGTCTAATTAAATATCACTACAACAAAATATGGAGTTTAATGACACAAAAGGTGAAATTTTTAGACACTTTTTTTCGTCTTAAAAATAATTTTAGATGCTTTATAAAGCGAAAAAAAACGTGTCACGAAAACTATTTTCGACAATTTTCTTAAACACCTATATAGATGTGTCGAAAAAACATAGAATTTTTATTCCTCTACGTGTCGAAGAAACATAGAGTTTTTACGCATTTAAGAGTCGAAAATCTAGTTATACATATAGATGTGTTGAAAACATACATTTTCGACGATTTTTTTAGACACATATATGTTATTTTAGATGCTTTGTGTAAGATTTTAAATGTTTTTTGTCGATATTTTTCACTTTTAGACAATTCTTAAGTCGAAAAATTCCACCATTTTTTTAGTAAAAAAATAAGTTTATAATTTATTTTTTGCTTTTTTAAAAGATCACTTACATTATTATAATAAATTACTATAATAATAATAATAATTTTGAATAAATTATAATAAATTAATCACTTAAAAACTTAATTCAAATCGAAATCAAAAAAAGAGAGAGAAGATAGAAACAAAACTCTGTTATTAAGGATGATAGAACGACTAATATAGCAATTGGTGGTAACCAATCAATACAAGTCACGTAGATCATTTTACTACAACTATGATATCATAGCCTAACTTATTATAAAACTATTGGAAAAAGATTTAATTCAATCCATTTCACTTCATAACCATTCCCACATATTCCAACAGCTAAATTATAATAAGGTCATGCTTACCTCACACACTTCAGAACAAACCTTTCAAAGCTCAGCTTTAGTGGCAAACTCTCAAAAGAGTCTACTTACCAAACTCGATAGCAAGAAACCAAGAACAAGCAGTGGAAACCATCATATTGGAAACCCAAAAGCCAAAGAGTTTAGTAGCACATGTAGCGAAATCTGATATCAACAAATCCACGGGCTAAACCTGTCCCCCCAACAGTTTGAACTACTTCAGCAACTCTTGAATTAGACAAAAATCAGAACTAAGAAAGACACACATGACCAACAAACTTCCACTGCAACACACTGCATAAAGGTAACCTGTGTCAATCATTATTATCAAAGTCCCTAAGTCATGATCTCTGGATTGTGGGCACAAGTGCATCAGACCACATGACTGGGTCTTTAAATGTCTTTGAAAATAGGAGTCATGTAACCAGAAAGTTAATGTCTGGGTTGTGGATGGAAAAGGGTCCCCACCTATCGGTCAAGGGAGAGTTTGTTTGCCAAAACTGACATTAAATACTGTTCTCTATTTGCCTAACTTAACATATAACTATTTGTCTGTTAGTTAACCAAGGACATGGATTGTATCGTGAATTTCTTTCCGTCTCATTGTGAATTTTAGAACCAGTGTTCGGGGAAGATGATTGGTAGCGCTAAGGAGAAAGATGGACTTCATTACTTCTCAAAAAAGAGTACTCCTACTGAATCCAAATCACCACATAGGATTTCTTTTTCAGTTATGTCAAATTCTGATGTTAGTTATGCTATGGCATCAACACCTTGGTCATCCCAATTTCCCATATTTGAAACTCTTATCCAAACCTTTTTCATCAATAAAGATCATATTTCTTTATATTGTGAGCAATTTGTCTTTGCAAAACAAAGAAAAAATACTTATCCCATACACTCATACATACCCTAAAACCTTTCCAATTAATTCATAGTGATATCTATGGTCCCACTAGAGTTACAAGTCTGACTGGTACTCGTTGGTTTATCAGTTTCATTGATGATCATATGAGGGTATGTTGGGTATATCTAATGAAAGACAAATCTGAAGCCTATCATATCTTTAAACAGTTCCACAAACTCATCTAAAATGTATTCCAGACCTTTATTCAAATAACGTACAGACAATGGGAGAGAATATTTCAGTATCTAATGAAAATGGGATCATTCACTAGAGCTCTTGTGCTTATACTGCACAACAAAATGAGATAGCGAAGAAAAAGAATCGTCATCTTTTAAAGGTAGCCCAATCTATGATGTTTGCCAACTTTGTTCGAAATTCCTATTGGGAAGAAGCCATTCTAACTGCCTCATACTTGATAAATTGTCTTCCTTCAAAAGCTCTTCAATTTTGAATCCCATAAAGTGTTCTTCTAGAACAATTTCCTCATATTAAGCTCCTTAATTCTCTTCCTCCTAAAGTCTTTAGGTGCACTGTTTTTATACACAACATTCAACCTAATAGAAACTAACTTGACCCATGCGCTATTAAATGTGTTTACTGGGTACTCTACC
Source organism: Erythroxylum rotundifolium (assembly GCA_027563915.1). Classification (NCBI taxonomy): domain Eukaryota; kingdom Viridiplantae; phylum Streptophyta; class Magnoliopsida; order Malpighiales; family Erythroxylaceae; genus Erythroxylum; species Erythroxylum rotundifolium. The sequence continues at coordinate 8,674 of JAOSBO010029064.1, read as the reverse complement.
ACTCAAGAGGGTTATAAGTGTTTCTCACCTTGAAACAAACAAATTCTTTGTTTCAATTTTTTCGATGTCACTTTTTTCGAAAAACACTTCACTAATACCTCTCTTCAGAGGGAGTCATTTCATGAAGAGATTTATTGGGACCCAAGCATATCACTTATTATCTCACAAACCTTCCCATAAAACCCATAAACACTTCAACCGTTGAACCTGAAACTGTTCAGTCAAATTCAGTGGGGAACCAATTTTCGAAAAACCAACCTTAGTGCATCCTCAAAGGTCTAAAAAGCTCCTCAACAAGGTCAATCATTAGATCAAGAATAGGCTCCTAAGGAGACTATGGTAAGTGACTTAGATGTGCCAAGAATATCCTATTTAAAATTATTTGACTTACTTAAAGTTATCTTCAAAGTTTAAAGCTTTTCACTTGTAAGAATTTAAGAAATTTACATGATGCATTCCAAGAACCTAAGTGGAAGGAAGTTGTACTTGAAGAAATGAAAGCTTTACTTGATAATAAAACATGGGAGATTGTGGATCTACCTGAAGGAAAAGAGGTGGTTGGTAGCAAGTGGGTGTTCACTGTGAAGTATAGGGCAGATGGAGAGATTGAAAGGTATAAGGCTCTTAGTGGCTCAAGGCTTTACAAAAACCTATTAATTAGATTATGAGGAGGCATTTGCTCCAGTTGTGAAGTTGAACACAATTAAAGTCCTTTTATCATTGGCTGCAAATTTAGATTGGGAACTCCATCAGCTTGACATTAAAAATGTCTTCCTAAATGGTACATTAGATGAGAAAATATATATGAGGATACTACCAGGTTTTGAAACCGAAGAAGGAAGGGGAAGAGTTTACAAACTAAAAAAATCCTTATATAACTTCAAACAGTCTCCACGAGCATGGTTTAAGAGGTTTAGCGACACTCTTTGCAAGTTTAGATACAAACAGGAACAAGCTAATCACACCATGTTTGTGAAGTGTGGAAAAAATGGAAAGAAATCCTTCTTGATTGTTTATGTGGACAATATTATAATCACAGGCGATGACATTAGTGAGATCATGGATCTTAAACAAAAATTGAGGTTAGAATTTTAGGGTAAAAGGCCTCGGAGTATTAAGACGCTTTCTTGGAATGGAGATTTGATAGCATGGCTGGTAGAAGCAAAGGGGCCAGTAAATCAGCCCATAGACCCTTGTTGGTTTATACTCGTAGGAATAAGACAAGGTTGGCATAAGTTGTTTGTTAGTTCCAGCGTGGCAAAGTTGTTAGAGAGTCAGAGAATGTTAGTATTAAGGAGACAAAAATGAGTGGGAGAGGTATTCTGGAATTTTTAAGAATCAATGTAGTACGGCCATTAGGTTTGGGCAGGATCAGAACCTTCCTTTGAGGTTCTTCCTGTGGATTAAATAAATAATATTCGTATCCCATTTCTAAGCATTTTCTAATCTTCCAAACACCTAACTCTAACATTTTTGGTGCGGTGAGCATGGAGCTTTTTGCGAGAGGGGGAAGTTAATGACGAATACAAGGATGGACTCTCACCTCGAATATATAGAGAGGAGTCTGGGAGCAATCGAGCAAAGGATGGATCAAAGAAGTCACAGGATCGAATGTGTTTGGAGTGGATTCCGAAAACAAACAACAATTGGAAGAAATAAAAAACTTACTGTTAACGATGTGTAAAGGGAAAGGAACAGAGCAAGGGAGTTCTGTGAAGCAATCATGCAATCTAAATGGGTCTAGTAATCGGGTGGTGGTGCTGGATGATATCCAGATCGCAGCTAAGAAAGTGGAGCTACCGAACTTCAATGGCACCTATCCTGTGAGCTGGGTAAGAAGAGCTGAACAGTATTTCCAGATTCACCAAATGCCAGAAGAGCAGAAGGTATCTATAGTGCTAGTGTGCATGGAGGGGCACGCTTTGCATTGGATGACTTGGCTACAAGACAGAGAAACTCATCTAACATAGGGAGAAGTGCGACAGGAGGTGTTGTCGCGTTTTAGAGAAGCTTTAGCTGCAAATCCCTATGAAGCCATTACTGCCTGTAGACAAGCGGGCAGCGTGGAGGAGTATGTGAAGGACTTTGTAGCAAAATGGCCCGAGGAATCTTTTACGGGTCAGTTTTTGAATGGGCTAAAAGAGGAGATACGAGCTAGGATACGTTCACTCCCATAGATTTGTACCGCACCAAGACCCTGGCTCGTGAAGTGGAACATAAACTGGCGGTGCTGACAAAGAAGGGGGTATTCGTGGTGGAAGGGAGACGATCAGTAGGGTATAAAGCGGGTTATGGGTTGGGAGGCCGAGCTGGAGCAATATTAGGCTTCAACAATAGGAGTGAAAGAACTTGGCCCAAACAATCAGAGCGGGTTATGACTGGGCCCAGGACCAACCCTTCAAGCCAAACAGGTTAATGGTCGAGTGACCCTTCCGTCCACCTCTATCGCACCATCACGGGGTAGCAGCGGTAGTTCGCCAGCAGGCGAGTCGCGCCCCATTCGGCACTACACAGAGAAGGAGTTCCAAGAGTTGAAGGCTAAAGGTTTGTGTTATCGGTGTCAACAACCATAGCAGACGGAGAGGAGAAGACCCCAGAAGGAGAAATCGTATGCAGTAAAGAGGTAGAAGAGGTGGCGAATCAAACAGGGGAGGGAGAAACCACACATTTGACGTAGTTGGAGTTACCTTATTTTGGCCCTAGGAGACGTTTGCCATAGTAACACTATGAAGTTACGTGGACACATAATAGGAATGGAAGTCATCGTAATGGTGGATAGCGATGCCAGCCACTACTTCATGGCGAGAAAGATAGCAGAGAAGTTGGGGTTGGAGGTGACACCCACAGAAGTATTGGGGTTACGGTTGGGAGATGGGCGGCGTAAGGAGACAGAAGGTGTTTGTCGAAATGTCCAAGCGGGACTTCCAAGGGTAGACATTTCCGTCGACTGCTACCTTTTTCCTTTAGGGGGTATTGACCTCATCCTAGGAGTGTCTTGGTTACAGACGTTAGGGGAGGTGAAGGTGAATTGGGCGATGATGACAATGCAGTGTAGTAGGAGGGAAGATGGTCTGGATTTGTGGTGACCCATTGTTTAGAAGTTCAGCCATTGCCTTTCAGTCACAATGTCGTTTATCAGAAGTTTAGTTCAGAGCCATGATTTGGGAAGTTACACGAGAGCAGCCGAAGGAGAAGCAGGTTTTGGAGGACGCAAGGCGTCGACTTGAAATGCAGCATATTCAGTCTAGAAGGGCTGCAGTTTTTGGGGAGCCCAAGGGGTTGCCACCGCAAAGACAAAACGATCACCAGATTAATCTTCAATCCGATGTCAAGGTAGTGAATGTACGTTCCTACCAATATGGACATGACCAAAAAGATGAAATCGAGCGTCAAGTGGCGGACATGTTAGCGACCTAAGTAATTCAGCCGAGTGTGAGCCCATTCTCTAGTCTAGTCCTTTTGGTCAAGAAGAAGGACGAAAGTTAGCGTTTCTGTGTAGACTACAGGGATTTGAATAATGTCACAATTCCGGACAAGTACCCAATTCTGGTCATACAGGAATTATTGGATGAACTTCATGGAGCTACCTATTTCTCTAACGTAGATTTGAGGTCCTGCTACCATCAAATCTGAGTGCGGGAAGAAGATGCATCAAAGACGGCATTCCGAACTCATTCCGGGCACTATGAGTTCTGGGTCATGTCGTTCGGGCTCACTAACTCCCCAACAACATTTCAGGAAGCTATGAACAACTTGTTTTGGCCACTATTACAGAGGTACGTCTTAGTATTTTTTGATGACATACTCATTTATAGCAGCGGATGGGTCGATCATTTCAAACATGTGGATGTTGTGCTACGGATATTAGTTGAAAATGCCTTTATGACGAATCAAGAAAAGCGTCAGTTCGGCCAAATAGCTATCGAGTACCTAGGGCATATAGTCTCCAAACAAGGCGTGTCAATGGACCCGACTAAGGTGTCCAGTGTTTTGCAGTGGCCCCGCCTGACTTCGGTGAAGGCAGTATATGGAATTTTAGGGTTAACGGGGCACTACCAAAAAGATTCATACAAGGGTAGAAGCAATTAGCGACTTCTTTGAAGTCGTACAACAGGCTGTAACATCTGCTCCCATATCTGGCCATGCAGGATTTCTCTAAAGAATTTGTGGTGGAGAGCGACGCTTCAGGGAATGGAATTGGGGCAATATTGTTGCAGCAGGGGCCATTGTAGGAAGAAACCTTGCCAAACCAACGTATGAGAAGGAGCTGATGGCCTTGGTCATGTCCATTTGGCACTAGAGACCGTACTTGGTGGGAAAAAGATCTGTAGTGCTAACTAACCATAAGAGTCTCCGACATCTCTTGCAATAGAAAATAACCACACCAGCTCAGCGGAATTGGGTGGCCAAGTTGTTGGGGTACGATTTTTCTATAGAATACAAATCAGGGGCTACCAATAAAGTGGCGGATGCATTGACTAGACAATTTGAAGAGTTGGAAATGGCAGCAATATCCATTCCAGTATGGGCGCAGTGGGGAGAGTTAAGAGTCAAAAATTACACAGGATACTCACATCTAGAAATTGGTGTAGCAAGTACAGTAGAACCCACAATGCCATCCTAAGTATCGGCTGATACATGGCAAGTTATATTACAATGGACGATTGGTTCAACCAGCAAATTTAGCTTGGATACCTCCCTTGCTTGAAGAGTTCCGTGCCTCTGCACAAGGAGGACACTCTCTGTAGCCTACAAAACCTATAAAAGGATCACGGCTTCGCTTTACTGGTCCGGGATGATGCGTAGGGTGCAACAATTTGTGGCTGATTGCTTAGTGTGTTAGAAGAACAAGTATGAGACCCTTTCCCCTGCTGGATTACTGCAACTATTACCAGTGCTGGAGCAGATTTGGGAGGACATATCCCTCAATTTCATTACTGCACTACCTCGTTCTAAAGGGTTCGATTGCATCTTGGTGGTAGTTGATTGGTTAAGCAAATTCGGGCATTTCTTAGGGCTTCGACATCTTTACACTGCTAAGTCCGTAGTAGATTTGTTCACGAGGGAGGTTGTTCGTCTCCACGGGGTTCCTCGGTCGATTGTAAGTGACAGGGACCTGCTGTTTATGAGTTGTTTTTAGTGACAATTTTTTCATGAGTACAGCTTACCACCCGGAGACCGACAGTCAAACGGAGGTACTAAACCGTTGTGTGGAGACGGATTTACCTTGCTTCACTTCGAAGCAACCCAAGGAGTGGGGCAAATGGTTGCACTAGGCAGAATACCCCTACAATATCGATTTCCAAAGTGCAGCGAAGGCCACTCCCTTTGAGTCGGTATATGGAAGGGCTCCTCCACACTTGTTGCAGTTTCTGCCGGGTGAGTTTAGGGTGGCAGCAGTGGCAGAGGAGCACCAATCTCGTGCAGCAATCATCCGTCAATTGCAATATAACTTGTAGAAAGTGCAACAGCACATGTCTAATCAAGCTAACAAGCATCGCAGGGACGTGGAGTACCAGGAGGGTGATATGGTGTTTTTGAAGATCAGACCACATCGCCAAGAGTCAGTGACATAGCAGGTTTATAGCAAACTAGGCCCTCGATATTTTGGCCCTTTTCGAGTTTTGCAGAAACTTAGTAACCTAGTTTACCACTTGGAATTGCCTCCGGTTCGAAAGTGCACAATGTCTTCCATATTTCACAACTGAAACAGGTATCTGGAGCCCATGTCGTGTCCCATGAACTGCCTGCAGACTTGGTGGCAAAAGAAGACCCGTTTATTCTAGTTTAGGTGCTGGAGTCGAAGGCATTGGGACCCCATGCAGACCCCTTCCACCAATTGCTCATACAGTGGCAGAACAAACCCACGAATGAGGCCACTTGGATCTCTTGTGTGAATTTTCGTGGACAATTTCCAGACAACCTTGTAGACAAGGTTGTGTTAAGAAGGGGATAGACCCTTGTTAAGTAGGAATAAGAATTGAGCTCGCATAAGTTGTTAGTGTTAGCAATTTGTTACTGCCAGCATGGCAAAGTTGTTAAAGAGTCAGAGAATGTTAGTATTAAGGAGACAGAAATGAGTGGAGAGGTATTCTGGATTAAATAATATTCGTATCCCATTTCTATTCATTTTCTAATCTTCCAGACACCTAACTCTAACAAGATTGCTAAAAGTAAGGAAGGTATTTTTAGATCTCAACGAAAATACTTTATTGATTTACTGGAGGAAACAAGAAAGGTGGTTGCAAACCTATCGGAACTCCATGGGAGAGAAACAGGAAATTCAAGAAAAATGAAGAAGATCCTCCCGTTGACAAAGGAAGATATCCAAGGTTAGTAGGAAAACTTATCTATTTGTCACTAACCAGACTAGACATTGCTTTTTCTATGAGTATTATTAGCCAATTTATGCACTCTACAACTCAAAGATAGTCCAGGTAGAGGATTAATGATTTAGCAAAATGAGAAAAGAAGGATAGAAAGTTTCGCAGATGTAGATTGGGCTGGTTGTATTGAAGACAGGAGGTCAACATCTAGAGATTGTACTAAATTATGGGGGAATCTTGTCACATTGAGAAGCAAGAAGCTATCGGTAGTAGCAAGAAGCAGAGCTTAGGGCAATTGCATAAGGAATTTGTGAAGTTATTTTGGTTAGAGAGGTTGATGCAGGACATACAGATCACCACTTCCTCTCCCTCCAAAGTCTTTAGTGATAGTAAATCAACCATCATTATAGTGAAGAATCCAGTTCAACTTGATCAAACAAAATATAGGGCTGATGGTCCCATTAAAAGGTGTAAAGCGAGATTGGTAGCAAATGGCTATACTCAGACCTATGTGATGGAATACAAGGAGACATTTGCACCTGTGGCCAAACTAAACACTATCAGACTATTGCTATCTGTAGCTACTAACTTCGATTGGCCCCTTCAACAACTTGACATTAAAAATGCCTTCTTAAATGGCAAACTAAAGGAAGAAGTATATATGAAACTTCCTCCAGGGTTTGATAAGGAGGAAACAAAGTATGCAGACTAAGAAAATCCTATATAGGCTGAAGCAATCACCACGAGCTTAGTTTGAAAGATTTGCCAGAGTCCTAAAAACATAAGGATACACACAAGCTCAGTCGGATCATCCAATGCTCTTCAAAGTTAGAGAAGGTAAGAGGACAATTTTGATTGTGTATGTAGATGATATTGTTGTAACTAGTGATGATGTAGAGGAAATTACAAGACTTAAGTCAGCTTTGAGGAAAGAATTTGAAGTTAAGGACTTAGGAGAAATGAAGTATTTCCTAGTAATGGAAGTGGCTAGATCAAAAAAAAGGGATTTACATCTCACAAAGGAAGTGGATTCTTGATCTCTTAAAGGAGATACGAATGTTAGGATGTAAACCAAGCACCACCCCCATTGAAAGTACAAAGTTTGAAGATGAAGAAGATAAACTGGTTACCTATGAAGAATACCAAACACTAGTGGGAAGGCTAATTTATTTGTCTCATAGTACACCAGATATTTGCCAAGTTTTGTAAGTCGCTACATGCATGCACCAAAGAATAAGCATTTTGAGGCAATTTGTAAGATCATACGGTATTTAAAGGGTACTCCTGGGAAAGGATTATTATTCAAAAAGGGACATCAAAGAATAATTGAAATATATACTGATTCAGATTGGGCAAGTTTAGAAGAGGATAGACGATCAACCACTGGTTATTGCACTTTCGTATAGGGAAATTTGGCCAAGAGTAATGCAGAAGCTGAACTTGGAGCAGTTGCAAAAGGAATTTGTGAAAGCCTCTGGTTAAAAAGAATACTGACAGAATTGGAAATCAAATTTGAGTCACCTATAAAGCATTATTGTGATAACAAGGCAGCCCTAAGCATGGCACACAATCCAGTCCACCATTAGAGAACAAAGCATGTTGAAGTTGAAGAATGTATCAGAGTTGGACATGATTGATATATATGATCCAACCTGAGGGGGAGCGTGGTCAAGATATAATATTATCAACTAATATCGTGATAATCTTATTGTAATCAGATTATATTAGATAGCATTATCTTAGGATTATCTCCTATATTTGTATAGATTCTCTATCTTATTAAGTATTCCTCTATTCATGTATCTATGTACAATATAGAGCAAAACAGCTTTTAGTAACAATTATGTATATCCCTAATTTCTAGGGTATATTTTAGGGATATCTCTTTTATATATTCTTGTAAACTATTTAAGTAAATACGTAATAGAGGTATTCTACTTTTTAGTTTTCAACTAGTAAGGAATAAAAAGATAGATTGACTTTTCAAGTCTTAAGCTTTCGTTTCTAATAGTGATCTTCAATCAATTAGGATTCCTACTCTAATATCTACTCTAAAAGTAATTTTATTGGTTTGATTCCAATAGTTTTCACGATTTCAATTCCTAGATGTGATTCCTAACCTAAATAGAAATCCTTGGAATGATTCCTTTTATCCGATCCTTTATAAAAAGGCTAGCATTACAAACCTAAATTCAAGCACAACTTTAACTTCTAACAAACGTAGATTTATGGCTTATGTGTTTCATTAAATTGTTACAATGTTTCCTATTCGTCCTCCAATAATTTGGTATTAGAGCTTGAGTTCAACAATGCCTACAAAAATTGAAAGGGCACACAAAGGATTGAGT
>JAOSBO010029046.1:0-11630 GCA_027563915.1 Erythroxylum rotundifolium | reverse complement strand
CTTAAGGATTTGTGCACCAACAAGAGGAAGTTTAGGCCCAATGAGAGAGTCCAAGTGAGTTCAAATGTGTCAGCCCTATTTAAGTCCCAAATTCTTGTGAAGTGTCAAGACCCCAGATCTTTTACCATTCCTTGCATAATAAGGAACGTTACCATAGGAAGAGCCTTCTTAGATTTGGGGGTAGCAATTAATGTGATGTCTAAGTCTGTCTATCAATCATTAGGAGTTAATAGTTTACAACCTACATCTGTTGTGTTACAATTGGCTGATAGATCATTTAGGCATCCAGTGAAAATTATCGAAGACAATTTGGTCCAAGTAAAAGGTTTGGTTTTTCTAGCTGATTTTTATGTGCTTGATATTTCTTCTGAAGTTGTGCAGGACACTTCTTTAATTCTAAGACAACCATTCTTAAAGACTGCCAGCACCATGATCAGCACGAAGGAAGGTAAGATCACCATAGAGGTGCGCGATCAACAAGTTAGCTTTAATATGTGTAAAGTTATGAAACACCCGCATGAGGACTATTCACTTTTAGGAGTGAACATGTTAGATGTTATGGTTGATGATGCATGCATTGAATTTGAACGGGCAATGTACCAATTAACTGATGATTCCTTGGAAGAAATGTTTTTTGCTAATGTTTCAGGTGAACTAAGGAGTGAGGAAGATAGCGCATAATTGGAATTTGGCTGAGTTACCTCGCCACATAATGGCTATGAGCAAAATGTCCCACAGGAGCTAAAAGACCAACCTTAAACACCAGGTTATTTCTCTTCCTTCACTTACAATGTACTTTTGCATGTTGATTGAAAAAGAGATGATATTATTATGTATGAGTATGTTGGCTAAGTGTGGGGGAGGAACTTAATCAGTAGGATTAAGTTTAGTTTTTAGTAGGATTTAGGTCTAGTTGTTTCGTTTCAATAATTCATCCTTCCTTTTGAATCATACATTTCAGAGAATGTACGTCACATCTTTCATGATCAAGAAAATTGGTGTAGTTAGTAGGTTGAATATTATATTGAAATGGTTAAGGACTTGTAAATGAGATGACTACCCTTTATATTTTTTCATGTCTTTTCTTTGTTTATGCTTTGGGAAATCTACGTCGCGGCATGGTACTTTCACCGTTACGTGAATTGATTATTCGTAGCGGCAAGCCTATCATTCGCCGCGGCATCACGCCTCTAAGCACCTTTGCCATGGCACGAATCACTTTTTTGCCGTGACGTGATTTAATTCTTTTGCCACAGCGAATACCTTTGCTGCAGCGAAGAACCTTCTGTGTGAAAATTTCCTTGTGAAATTCAGCTTTTACCCTTAAAGTCCTTCTGATTTTTCTTATGCCCTTTGTCTTTTTTGTCATTTCATCAGTCTCTCCTTCTAAACCTACCGATTCCTCCTTTCCCTCTCATTTTCATCTCTTACATTCCAACTACGCCGCGGCGCGCCCGAACTACCAAGTGGTCGCTACTCGGTGTGTCACTCATCCTTCTACTAGTCCTCGTCCATTGTTTGTGCTTGATTCCTTCTCTCCCCTCTTTGTAAGTGTCCTCTTTTTCATTTCGTTTCCTTTTTTTACGTTTCTGTCAACTAGGGTTCGTTCGCCACGGCGAAAAATCGCTTGTTTCACCACAGCATGGAAGATTGGCATTCTTCACCGCAGCGAAGTTCCAAAATTTGATGTTTCAGTGAATTTGTTTAACCCTCATGTTTGTTTTTCTTGTTTTCTGTAGGAAAATGCCTTGAACCAAGAATGCGTCCCACCGATCTCCTACCTCCTCATCTGGCTTCTCCCTTTCCTCTTCCTCCACCCATTCCTCCCATCCATCTCACTCCTTAACTCCTTCTGCTCAGCCAGTTGATCCTGAATATACTACCTTAGCTGAGCAGATCGATGCTAGACCAATCCTTAAGGAGCGTCCCTTTCCTTTGTCCCCACTTAATAATCCTTTTATCTGTCAAATTGTTATTTCGCAGCTCCAAGGATTAATTCTCCCCAAGGATCATGGAAATCACAAATTTATCCGTCATTTCTACACCTATGCCCGTCTTCATGAAACCATGGCAATTAATTTCCGAAATGTCTTTGTCCCTTCCCCTTTCACCACTGCTACTATCCGCGAGCATTACAACCTACCTCCCATCCTTCGCTGCACATACGAGCAACTTATCCGCAACTACCCCTGGGATGATGTCCTGCTTTCCCTCTGTCCTGAGGGTGCCGCTTGGCATCAACCTCGACTCTCTCAACGCTATCGTAACCATTCTGATCTCCGCCCTGAGGCCCATCCTTGGCTCCACCTCGTTTGCAACAACATCCTTCCTACCTCACATCTGGCATACATCATTAAACAACAAGCCCTTTATGTATATCTACTTATGACCGGTCGCCTGGTCAGTATAGCCTCCGCCATTGTCTCCACCCTGCGTGATTCCATTACCACAGCATATTTCAACCATTCTATCATCTTTCCTCACCTCATTACCGACATATTCCGGGCCCATAACGTTTCAGAATATAATAATGATAGCTATTTCGACTCAGCACCTTTGTTTAGATATGTGTGCCTATGACAACCCCATTTACAGCCTCCTCCACCACCACCCCCACCCCCTCCCGAGCCCACCTCCATCACAGATGTTGCTGCTTCCCATTCCGAGGCCTTACCTTATGAGGACACTTCGCCTCCTCCTGCACCTGCTAATCTAATTACTTTACAGGCACTCGCCCACCAAGTGGTTGTTTTGCGAGAGACCTTTCTCCAGATGGTAGCCCGATAAGAGCAAGATCAGCAATATCGTCGACAGATGGATGCTTTGATTGTTTCGCACCTACATTTTATGCTTCCTCCTGAGGAAGATGACCCACTTGATGGACCAGCACATCAGGGCCGATCCTTCGGACCCTACGGATGATTCCACGCGCGATTAGTTCAAGTGCATTTCTTTTATATTTTCTTTTTGTTGTTATTTTTCTTTTAGCTCTCCAGGGGCTACTCAGATCCTTTTGTATGGTCCAACTTTTTGCAACCCATTAATATATAAATTTCTTTTTCTCTTTCCCCTTTATTCTTGTGGAACTTTTAACTTTTGTTACTTATTCTTTTTCATTGAGGACAATGTGTTGTTTCAGTGTGGGGGAGCTTTTTCTCATCTTATATCTCCTGATTGTGCTCCATTTTGGCCTTTTATATGTTTGTGTATGCATATCTGTACATTTGGTGAATGTGAAATTGAGTTTCTGCCATTTTTCGCTGCAGCGTACTGTGCCTTCGCCGTAGCCATGAACTCATTTCTTCGCCGTGGCGAACTTACCTGTCACTGCGGCAATGATTGCTCGATACATTCACCGCAACGAGCCCATTCTTCGCCATGGCGTCACATTGTTTCCGGACCAATTTATGTTAAGAAATTTGCCTCAATTTAAAATTCTCCTTCATTCGACTCTTGTCACTTTTGTTTGTCAAAGAATTTATAAGTTTCAAAATGATTCTTGAGTTTTTGAAAATACTTACCATTCTTTAAATGATATTCAGATTTGACAAATTTTATTTTTGATGTTTTTAACACAAAGTAAATGAAGGCATGCTGATGAAGTATTTAAGACTTGAGATTGTTCATGGAGATATTACCCTTGTTGGAAGGATATTTGGGCCTAAAATTTTCAATTCTTGTTTGCATTTGCTTATTTCATATCTCTTTAGAACTTGTTTCAATTATTAATCAAAGCTTTATGAACTAGAATTTTTTTAACATGATAGAGGCATTCTTTCAAAACCCCTTAACCCAAACACAATCCCATAAATACCTATCCATTGCTAGCCCCTTGAGCCATTATTTTTGAGTACATGCACACATCTTTGTATGATGTCAACAGGTTATTTTGTATATTGGTTCTACTTGTATGTTCTTTAAATAAAAAAAAGTGTATGTGTTATAATCCTGTCAAAAAAACAAAAAAAGGAAAAAAAAGTATCATTTGTGTAAATATTGTCTTACTATTGACATCTATTTCATAATTATAGTGCATGTGCTCATACTTTTTCTTCCTTCGTCCATTCCATCCACTTTATAAAGCCTTCCGTGCATTACAATCTTAAAAAGTCCTCTTTATTTTCAAAATTATAGTTCTTGTAGTGGAGAAGTAGGAATGTTACAAGCTTATGGTAGAGAACGGACTAAGCGGATTTTAGAGTGAAAATATTCCTAACCACAAGTGAGATGAGAGCAAACCCTTTACCTTGAGTGAAATCTCTTTTTGCCCAATCTCTTGGATTAAACTCTTAAAGTGTTTACTTTCTTGGCACTCTTTCACTCTGCTTTGGTTAATCTTTGAGAAAGTAATTTTTGCCAATTTCGTATTATTGTTTTAAGCATGGTAAGAATTTTTCGTTTACACTTGTATCTCTTTGATTCTTATAAACATTGTCTAGGAGTACAAAGGTCTAAGTGTGGGGGAATTTGATTGAGTCAAAGTTTATTATCTAAATTGGCAACACTTTTATGGTCTTTATCATGCTTTTCGAATCCTAATTTTTGATTTTGTTCTGAAATTAATTCTTGAGTTTGCATTTTTACTTAATGCAATTTGATAGTAAAAATTGTCACCATTGGTATTAATTGTGTCTCTTAAGTTTTCTAAGAATAATTGATACTGAAAATTTCTATTTCTTTGATTGTAGGATGCTCAAGGAGAAGGGAGTCAATATGTTGAATTGAAGTCAACAGGAGATAGCCTTCGGAAGAAGAACGCCGCAGTGACAGATGTGTCGCCGCGGCGAAGAAAAAGAATGGGCGAAACTTGCGGGGAAAGCTCACCGCAGTGAAGATTAATTCCCACGCTGTGGCAAAGGATCTAGGAAAGATGCAACACCGTGGCGAAGATTAATTCCCACGCCGTGGCGAAGGATCTAGGAAAGACGCAATGCCACGGCGAGCCCATCTGTCGCTGCAGCGAAACATCAAAAATCCGACCATATTTGGAAAATTCTCTCACTGTTCCAACCCGACCCCTGACCCTACATTTAAAAACATGCCAAATTAGGTCATTCAGGGAGACAGAGAGTGAGCAAACACAGAATAATACATTTGGGGAGGTGAGAGCTGACAGAAAACACTCGATATTTTCACTCTCGACCTTCATCCATCACCGATCTTCTTCACTTCTCATCGTTGCTCTCACCTGGTTGTTGCTGCCATGGATGCTGCCGGAGTATTTGCAGTAGTGAGTGCTCCCGAAGTGATGCTCGGCTAAACACCATTTCCTCTTGAAGATGTAGCGATGGCTTGAGTTCGATGGGCTTCAAAAGGGAGTTGTTTTACATTGTCAAGTTTGATTACATTGTTATAGATTCCTGAGTTAGGGTTTATGCCTTGTAGTTAGACTTTTCTTGATTAGAGTTTAATCAAGAGTGAACAATGCACTATGTTATGGATTTGTTTATGTAGAACTTGGATGCTTAATATATGAAGTTTCATATATGTCTTTTCGGTGATTGTTTTAATGCTCTTTTATTTGCCTAGTTGTGTTTGATATTGAGATTCTGCTTGATCCAAATTGACCACTTGCATTAACTTATCCATTACACACACTAAGATGTGTTCAACAAGGTTTGAAGAAATGGAGTTCATTGATTAAAACCCTGGACTTAAAAGGTTCTTTAAGGTTTATCATTCGGAAACTTAGTGAATTTTGCTCCCAAAGATTTATTTAAAACCATGATAGCCAAAGCTCATTTTCAAGAGGATTTCCTCACATTTGATCATTGTTGGAGTTTTCACTTTTCTTTTTCCCAAAAATCCAAAAATACCTTTTTACACACTTTTCTTTTAATTAGTTCAAGTCTTTCAATTTAATCAAGACAATCCAAAACCCAACTCTTAATTAATTTAGTTTGCATTTCCTGACAATTAGGCTAGCTTAGATCATTTTCTCTAGGTTCCAATTAAGTGAGATGATTCGGGGTTGCACTCTATATTGCAATCCTTGGAATTAATTCCTTTGATTGGTTTTTCAAGGGAGTAATTCAAAGACTCGACCACACAGCCGATCACCTTACTTCTGCCACATTCTTAGGTGCTTCCCATTTAACCACGGATTCTATTTTTCTTGGATCCACGTGTATTCCCTGCTCTGAAATCACATGTCCAAGGAATGCTACTTCCTTTAGCCAAAATTCACATTTGTCGAATTTAGCATACAACTAATTTTTCCCCAACGTCTCCAAGGCAATTCTCAAATGCTCCTCATGCTCCTTATCACTCTTGGAATAAACCAATATATCATAAATAAAGACAATGATAAATTTGTCCAAGGATGGCTTAAAGACTCTATTTATTAAGTCTATAAAGGTTACAGGGGAATTGGTCAATCCGAAGCGCATAACCAAAAACTCAAAATGCCCATACCGTGTTCTGAAAGCAGTCTTTAGAACATCAGTCTTCTTTATCCTCAACCGGTTATAACCCGATCTCAAGTCTACCTTAGAGAAGACTTTTGCCCTTTGCAATTGATGGAACAAATCATCTATGCGTGGAAGCGGATATCTGTACTTTATGGTGACATTATTTAGCTTCCTATAATCCACACACATCCCCAACGATCCATCTTTCTTCTTCACAAAAAGGACTAGAGCTCCCCAAGGCGAAGAGCTCGGCCTAATGTAACATTTGTCCAATAGCTCTTTCAACTGCTCCTTAAGCTCCTTCAATTCCGCTGGAGCCATTCTATAAGGTGGAATCGATATTGGTGTTGTGCTTTGAAAAAGCTCATTGGGAAATTCAATTTCCCTAAATGGTGGTAGTCCTAGTAATTCCTAAGGAAAGGGAATTCCCCAACCACAGGTATGTCCTATAACTTGCCTCCATCTGTCTTCATGTCTACCACATAGGCCAAAAATGCTTCACACCCGTTCCACATTATTTTCTCTGCTATCAAAGCCGAAACAACTCTAGGTGGGCTTGCATTTCTGTGACCCACAAATACTACCTTTCTACTATTGTCCAACCCAAACTCTACTATCTTCTATTTGCAATCAAAATTAGTATCATACCTCTTTATGGTGTCTATACCCAAAATTACACCCAATCCTCCCATTTTCAAAGGCATTAGATTCACCACTAATCGTTCTCCCCCAATAGTTGTCTCACAATCCCTATAAACTTGACTAATCACAATATACTGCCCGATTTGAGTACTCACCATTAGAGTAGTATCCAACGGGCTTGGATTTCTACCACACACAGTTCTACTTGACGACACAAATGAATGGGTAAAACCCAGATCAATCAAAATGACAATATCATCCTCAAATAGTTGAATCATACAAGTCATAACTTCTGGAGTTGTCTCTACGTCCTCCCGTGTCATTGCAGACACCCTAGCTGGTGTTTGTCCCTTTAGTTTTCCTTGAGGGTTCACCGTTTTAGTTGTATCAAAACTGTCCCCTTCCATTACAGTTTTGTGCCTCATAGTTTCAGATCTCTTGGAAACTTACGTCTGACTTCTCTTCTGCCTTGTATGTTGAGGACACTCTCTAGACATGTGCCCCTTCTCTCCACATTTGAAACAAGCTCTAGTCAATCTGTAACACTCTCCTCCATGGAACTTGCCACAATGGTCACACTTAGGGACGAATGACTTGTCCCCTTCTCCCCTTTTACTGCCTCCAGCCGTTGAGGCCTGATGAGAGACAGTCCTCGTCAGTTTGGACCTATTTACACCACTGCTCCTCTCCTCAGACTGCACAGGAAAGCTACTGTCACTCCTCTCTAGCAAAGGAGTACTGCCTCCCCTCTTGAACTGCTCTCTCCCCTTTCCTTTTTTATTCACGACACTCTTTATATATTTGATGTTTTCAACCCTCAATGCTACTTCAACTAGCTGTTGAAAGTCACAAAAGTTCCCACTTTCTCTCTGATGACTAGATTCAAGCATGATTCAAACCTAAGGCACTTAGCCGCCTTGCTGATCATCATCTCGGTTGCATACCAGGATAGCTATGTAAACCGACGCTCGTACTCGCTCACTGTCATCACCCTCTAGGTGAGACTCAAAAACTCCCTCTGCTTCTGCTAAATATAATCCTCAGGCAGATACTCTTTCTTATCAGTGACTAGGAAGTCTTTCCATCCCAACACTGACGGCTTCATCTGACCCCCTAGCACACTTTGCCACCAGTGCAAAGCATCTGCCTGAAGTAAACTAGTAGTATATACCACCTTCTCATCGTCCTCGCAGTCCATCTGCTCTAATACCCATTTTGTTTTTCTCAACCATGTCTTAGGTTCTTTTGGATCAATGGTCCCACAGAAGTCCACTGCTCCATCCTTCCTCAACTTATCAAACTGTTTCCCTTTCTTCACTGGGGCTGGAGCAGAAGGTTGTGGCATCTAATACATGGCCTGGAAAAATACCTGAGAGAAGGCCTGAAACATCCTCAGATCTAATGGAGGCACTTCCTCCTATAGAACAAGCTACTCCGGGGTTGGGGACTGAGAGGGCTCATTACCATGCCTTACAAATGCCTTAACATTTCCTAGGGCTATAGACTCATTGATTCTCTCCTCTATTACTGGAGAGCCAAATGTAATGGATCCTTGCAGAACTCCTCGTTTCCTTCTATGATGTGGCATCTTGCTCCTTCAAATATAAGCATGATGGATTAGCTTACAATTCATTTTAATCTTATTTCCTACATATATGCATGATATGCGTGCCACTTAATGCAATTCATAATACAACAAATAATCACATAGCATAGCAATTCATCCTATAATACATTCTAAGGCTAGGAAAAACCTAGGCTTTGATACCACAAAATGTTGGATCCCATTTCTGGAGCCCAACTATCCATTTGGATACCAAAAGATATTTGACCCAAGTCTCAAGACAGACCATTGGGGACCGTCGGGTGAGGGTGGTGTGAAAGAAAGGTGCAAAGTTACAATCATATCAGTCTTATTGTTCCAGCAAAGGAGAGTTCATCATGGTGAAATACAAGTTCGCCACGGTGAACCACTGGAGTTATCTCCATGGATCCTTCGAGAAAAGTTCACCATGGCTGAAGTCATTCTTCGCAGTAGCGAAGTCGCATTTGGAAAGGTTCGTCACGTCAAACCTTTGGCTTTGATGCAATGAAACCCTCAGAATTCAAAATCCAAACTCTAAATTTGAAACATCCAAAACAAACATATACATTCGAATCTAACCATACAAACTTAATCACAAGCTAAACATATCATCATACATATCGAAGCTTAATACAAAATACAAAGTGATGCTCAATGTTTATATACTTGTAAAGCTATCCAAAATAGTCGCTAACATAGTACAAAAGTCTCTAACTATTATGGAGTTTTCGATGCCTTGCAGAGATCAACTATCGCCTTGTTTCGCACTTAAGGAGGGAAGATAATGGGTTGAGCTACATGGCTCAATGGCTAATATATTTATAGCCATAAAAAACTAGCACAAATTCAAGCATATATATGTATATGTACTAAGGAATTCAAATATTCTCAATGCTATTCTAGAAATTTGATCATTGATAAATAAAGTGCAAAAACTCAATTAGCTGGTTAATGTATAACACATAACATTCAAACGAATCATACTTGACAATTCAAAGATTCAATGCATAATAAATGGCTCGAGGGTTCCATGGAATCATAATGGAGAAACCGAAGTTTACACCTTGAACAAAATGAGTCCTTTTTCTAAGCTCATATGCCATAAGCGGGCAGTCGAGAGAAGGCTCTTGTCAACGTGCACGTCACAAACAGAATGTTTCCACTCTCACCTAAACAAAAGCATATATTCATGTGATCATATACTCCTACTTCTATGCTTGTCTATCTTTTCATTCAAACACAATGCCATGACATGTTTCAATGGCATAACTTGATCAAGATTCATAAATCACAAGCATTTTCAATAATCACACAATTCACCAAGCAAGTATATACACACATAAAGGCAAGAATTTCCCAATCACATGATAACTATAAACAGATTACCCACCAAATTTTGCTTGGCAATCCAAGTTCAGTGTTATCTTTCCTGTAACCCTTGGATTGGGCTTGCTTGGTTTCCTATAAAAAACTAAGTTCTCATTCAAACAACATTCAAAGGAAATTTATAAGGGGTCAGAAATCAAGCTAAAGTTGAACTCTAATCCTTTCAAACCTAGACTTTCGGGTCCACTTTTCCATGATCGTTACAATTGGAGAAAAGAAGAAATTTGCTAATACTTTCTTCTAGAAGAATGTTCCCTATTATCTCAAGTTTCTAACAACATCAAAATTATTCAATTTAGTTCAGTAATCCAAAAGTTATACTCCAAACATGTTGGGACTGCCCTTATACTAAAACAATATTCTATACTTAAATTCTTTCTAAATTTTACATCCTTAGAGAACGAATTTAAGTTTTCTTCTTCATGCAACTTATATCTATATGCCTCTAATTTAATTCAAATCAAAAATCAATCCATTTGGATAATGACACAAAATGTTATGATCAAAATACCGAAGCATGTTTGGTGTTGGAAAGTTCGTCGCAGCAAACTTTTCCAAAAAGGAAAAATTCACTCAAAAAGTCAAAGTTTGGCGGGGAAAAGTTTTCTTGATTGGCCACGATGAACTTTATCCATCAAGTTAGCCGCAACAAATCAAGGAGAGTTGGCCGCCATGAACTTTGATAGAAATATATATGCAGAACACTTAATTTTTCAACATTTTTACTTCCAACGTCTATAACCAACACATCCTAAACCTCAACCATCATTTCTACTTCATATATGTATAAATACATCATAATCTATCTTTGATCATTAACCCTAAGAGATTAAAGCATTTCCATACACCATTCATTAACTACTCCCATCACACATTCAACTTCATTTTCACATCTAACTATTATTAAATATGGTTAATCCAACAAATCAAGGAAGGAAGAATGCTTGTACTTACTTGTTTAAGCTCCAAATTCTTCAAACTCTTTAAGATCTTCACAACCCTAGCTTGATTTTCTCTTCTTCTTCTTTTCTTCTCACACTCACAATGCTTCTTTCTTCTCAACCAAGCCAACAAGTTTCCTCCTCTAATTCTACGTTATAAAAACCATCAAATGTCCGTTTTTGTCCTCCAACACAAGCCTTATAATCTTCATAATTAAGAAATCTTCCAATTCTACCCCTTCTTTCATTAAATCCAAAGACTACTTACTTTAGGGCATAATCTTATACCCAAAATCATACACTAATTTAATTCTAGCTTTGGCATAATTATTAAACTCTAAATTAAATGGTTTAACTAGCAAGACCACAAAATTTGTTCAAATCATGCTTAATAAATCTCCCCCTCTTAAAAGAATTTTGTCCTCGAAATTATTAACTGAGTCATGGAAAAGTTGTGGATACTTCTGCTTCATGGCTTCTAATGGCTCCCATGTTGCTTCCTCCTTTGCATGGTTCTTTCACCAAATTTTGACTTGTTTCACAACCTTGTTGTTGGACCCCAAATTTTTAGTGGAAATTAGAAATACTAAAAAATGAATGAGTTGATTGAAATAGAGTTGAAAAGCAAGAAATAAAGAGAAAAAGTGAGAAAATTTGAAGAATTAA
>JAOSBO010029037.1:0-11631 GCA_027563915.1 Erythroxylum rotundifolium | reverse complement strand
AAGTGCTGCTTGTATGTGAATGTGCAGAACTATGTGCTTCATAATATGATTGATTGTGTTGACTGTGTACTGGATTCCGAACAATATTTGGCCAAGGCATTTTGATGCATGGAAATGACATTAGAAGTACTGATTGAATGTGAATTTGTCTGCCTAAATGATTTTCTGATTCTCAACTGAAAAGTTGAATGCTGGACCTAGTCTAATGATCACTGTTACTATGATTGTTACTGTAACTGATATTATGACTGATATACTGTTATATTACATGCTAATGAAAGTGATTGAATTTGATCACTAATCTGTGGCATGAACTTCATTCTGATGCATATAATATTAAGGAATTGTGACTGGTGTTGCTACTGATACTGTTCTTGATAAGAGCTTTAAGCTCCCGCATATGTGGTTCGAGCCTATGGCTCACTATGATCAATGAATCACAAATTGACTGACTGAGCTCGATAATTCGAAATACTGTAAAAGCACACAGTCACAACAATATAAAAATGAACGTGAGTCTCATACATATCGCATTTGCATATAATTGAATTCATTGAATGATTTGCAAAGCTGTGTGAATGTTGTTATATGATTAAACTGTGTAACTGAGAAATGATTTATCTGTGATAGTATTTGATACTTGTCAAGTGGCTTTGAATTGTGTGATTACCTATTATAATTGATCTTGTTTTATGATATAAGTGAACCACCGAGGATGGTTATTTTGCTGAGTTCGCAAAACTCATCAAAATTGCACCGTTGCTTTTTAGGTTCGAGAGTGAGTCGACCTAGCTTCTAAGACTTGGGAGAAGCGTATTTTGTGCAGTTGTTACTGTCAGATTTGGTTCATACGTCGGTCAGCTGAGATTGAGGACATAGTTGTTTTCTTTTGGGTTTATAGTATGTGGTGTGTACTGACATGTTTATGTTCATAGGACAATGTTGTATAAACATGGATGATATTGTTCTATATGAAACAATGTATATCATGGTTTGATATAATGTGATAACATTTTGGTTTTTTAAAATAGGTGATTGATGGTTTAGTGTATGATGCCATGTTATATACAGTGAAGGTGAGTTAGTTAACATGTCATTTCTGATAGGCATGTACATGTGTACCTGATGGACACACGTGCATAAGTCAGTTGGGAATGTGTTGTTACAATATTTGTACATGATTTTTGATGATTGGTGAGGAAACGATTGGCCAATCTTGTGCTAGGCACAACAGATTAAACGACCTCCGTACCCTTAACGCTGGTACATAAAAGTTGAGTCCTTATAACGGCACCATTCTAAAGGACTCGTGGGTGATTGCAAACCTAGAGGTCTGGTCACTGACGAGGTCATCTCCTGGGATTATGACGCTCTTGTCGACCGTAGTTTGGACTCACCACAGATGACAGTCGAGCCAACACCAAGATTGGTGGGTGTGTACACTAGTTTAACCGACTAGTGGTGACACACATAACTGTTTTGGCCTATTATGAGATTTGATTTCCTAACGAGATTTGATTTTTACATGTGATGCCTTTTTGCTTTTAGTGTACTAGTATTGGAACCTATGTTAACTGACAGAGTGATTAATACGCTAGGCCTATGTGGTTCCTAACCAGTTTGGGATGGGTCACAGACTAGGTCTATACATTTCTGTGTCATGCATATTCACTTCAAGGGTGGTTATATGCAGGTTGGATGTGTAAAACTGTCCTTAGGTTATTTAGACCATTTTGGTGTGTATGAGGTTCTATTTCCGATATATGTTT
The DNA here is from genome assembly GCA_027563915.1 of Erythroxylum rotundifolium. Taxonomy (NCBI): domain Eukaryota; kingdom Viridiplantae; phylum Streptophyta; class Magnoliopsida; order Malpighiales; family Erythroxylaceae; genus Erythroxylum; species Erythroxylum rotundifolium. The sequence goes on along the minus strand of JAOSBO010029037.1, from coordinate 9,862 downwards.
CTTTCTGCTCACTGAGTATATAATGTAATCACCCCCTCTGCTTCCCAACCATGTAGGTTAATTTAGTAAACTTGAAGCTCTGAGTGGATCGTCTAATCTTTTAGACATTTTTGGGGCATTATTGCACGTGGGTAGTCTCTGTTTTGTTTCTTTTGTTGTATAGTGGCTCATGAATATGTAGACATGTTTGATGATAATGTTATTATGCTTTATAATTTTGTAAAATTAATGCTAGTCTGTCTTGGGGTTAGCAAACGGCTTTATGTGTATGAATATTTTGTACTATTGTTGAGATTGCTCTTGAGAGGACTTCAAAGTCTAGAAGTTGCGGTAAAGTTTACTTAGATTATAAAAGGGCATTTGAAATTGGTTTTTTATTTTATTTTGGGATTTTCAAATTACAGTTGTTGTGCTGACTAAATGTTTTTAAAGATGTCTAGTTAGCCTTGCATAGTCAGTTTAAGGGTACTGTGAGTATCATTAGCCTGGGTATGTGGCAGTTGTTATGTGCCCAGTGTAGTTCGAGTCATGACACACTCTCTACTTCTTCTTTTTCTTAATTCTTTTACAATGTTGTAAGAATGTATATTTTCTTTGGTAACTCTTCATTTAACTTATAAGGTAGAGGACAAGGTTTTTATTAATTATAATAAAACCCGAATGACTCTAACATTCTATACAAGCCTAATAACCATTATCTTGAACTTACCTTATATTAGAATCAACCCAAGTAATATGGGTTACACCTTTATAATTATTAGATTCATCTAACAGGAGAACCATAGTTTAAGTAAAGCAAGCACCATTTAGAAAGTTAAGGTTTGGTACATCCTCTAACTTTTATAAGCCACTAAATTCACCCTGACTAATCATATCAACTTTGGTAATAGGAGTGAAGTAAATCACTTGGTAATACATAAATCATGTATAATATGTCAAATACACAAGAAGGGGGGTTGAATTGTGTTAAATCATCTAAGATAGTAATTTTTAAAATCTTTATGATTTTCTTGAAAAATTCAAATGACTATAAAACAACGCACTTAATTTGTTTGAATAATGCAACAACGAAAATAATATATATTCTTCTAACAACAAGAAATTAAAGAGATAAGGGTTAGAGAATATCACACCACAATTTATACTGGTTCACCCATTAGCCTTTGGGCTATGTCCAGTCCTCAGAGTTTATCTGAGATTTCACTATCTCCTTTAACTTTACAAGTATTATTTCTACACTTCCAGAACCTCTTCAGGTCTTTTTCACAAAGTATTTTTTATCTACTATATTAGCCTCTTCAGGCTTTAACCTTCCTTTCACTCGAAAAGATCTTGTTTTGACCTTTCACACTTATGTTACAGGTGTTCTTGATCTCTTTCTTTCTTCTTTTCACTCAGGATATTTTTACAGTATACTCACTTGAATACATAATTATTTTTTGTAAAGTGTAAGTAAAAGTTTATTTATGTCTACGAATACAACTAATATTTATAGTGTAAATCTCTAACGGTCTTCTTGAGAAAACTACTTGTAGAATCTTATGAGCTCTATTATTAGTTGAGTCCTGTAACTAACTCCAACTAACTAATTGATGTTGTAGATTATTCTTCAATTATATCGTCTTGATTTGATTTGTATGTTGGTGTCTTCACTTTGTCTAGTGAGTATGCTTAATCACTTCGTCTGATTCGTGTTAGATTTCGTCTTATTCAACTTATACTTGAATATTGTCTTGTTTTGATGATTTATGCCACTTATATTTATCTGTGCACTTCATAAACTCATCAAAACAGTTCACACACTACTATTATTATTATTATTATTTGACTTTCATCAAAATCAATAGAAAAAGTGAAGTCTTCTTGACTTAGTAATCTCCCCCTTTTTGATGATAACAAATAATCATAATATTACAAGATAAACATAATATTCAGATGAATAACGATAATATTCAAATGAATAACTATAATATTCAGAAGAATAATATATTTAGATAAATAATATATTCAGATGAATAATGCAAGATATACAATGTTTATATACAATAAAACAAAAAAATTATAATACTAGTTCTCCTCTCTTTTCTACTATTCTTCCCCTATTTGCTATTAATCAAAAAGATATGTCATTTCAGATGCTTCAAAATTTTAGAGAACATATATTGAATATCAGTGTAGATGTGGCAAAGTTACTTCCTGATGGCCTTGATATGTTATGTGATATATAGATGCCTACAGGTTGAGCTACATTACATACATCATCTATATTATTCATCACCACTTGAATTTCTTCTTCTGTGAGATCATCTTCTTGTTTCTCAGGAAATTCTTCTTCTTTCCTTTGTCTTTGTTGTCTACCAATGTTGGACGTCTAGGTTATACATTTGGTACAATCTTGATTGTTGTTCTGCTTATCACTGGATAGATTGTATAAGGATTTTTCATCATCTTTAATGGATATCGTTCTATATTTTTATCTCGTAAAATACCATACAATCTTTGTTCTTCAGGGCTTAGAAGATGTATCGTCTGATTGTCTACTGTTACAGGTTTAACTTGAACCTTAACTTTCTGTTGGAAGGTTCTTTGATGATAATTGAACGTCTATTACGATCAGATATTGATTCTTCTATAATCTTCATCTTCAAATCTTCTTTCTTCATTGGTTGAGGAGGGTTATAAGTTACTTGCTGCTTTCCAACAGTCTGTGTCTTTTGTTGATCATCAGACGATGAAACCTTCGTTTGTTTGAATATGCTTCGTCTTCTTTTGTTCTTCTTATAGTTTTGAGAAGAGTTGTTGTTGAGGCTTCTTTTGTTTAAATACTAACTTCCTTTTTATCTATATCTCTCCATACAGTTGTTTTGATTGAGTCTGAGGGATAGAGACAATTTCTTTGGTAGGTTGTTGTTGTTGTTATTATTGTTGCTCCTTTGCACTTTTAGGAACTTTACCAAGAATCATAGCTTTTGCTTCTTTTGTTCTTATTTTCCTAAGGTCATTAATCTTGGTGACCTTCTTGACTTCTTTGGACTTTCTAATTGGAGCATCTCAGCATTCCTCTTTAAAGACACTTGGTGAGTTGGTTGTTGAACCTTACTTTCCTTCCTTTCAAGAATCGTCTTGGCTTATCAGACGATTGTTCAACCTTTACCTCTGCTGAGATTCTTATGGACGATCGAGGTTTTGCTTGTATTTAGATGGAACATCTTCTTTCCTGCTTCTTCTTATTGAAAGCTCCCCATTAGACTGTGCTTTCGGTGTGAAATCTTTATTCGCTTTAGCTTCAATCTTGATCCCCATTTTGTAAATATTGAAGGCATTGATAACACTCTTAACATTTATCTTTACTCTGTTTCCTCTATCAAGTAGGATTCCAGATTTTTTGAAGAATCTTCTCAGCAACATACAATAAAGTAAAGAACCACTCTTCAAACGATAATCCTCCCTAGCCTTTATCATGTATTTCAGAATAAAGAATGGAAGATTAATAGATTGGTGTGTGAGTAGATGAAATAGACAATATTCATCATTCATTGTCATTAAGTCCTTTGATCCTACTATTGGTAGAATACAGTGAAGAAGAAGTGAATGAAGAACCTTAACCTTTGGAATTAGGTTTGAAGACTTCTTGACTCCTGGATTACTAGATCCAATAGATGTCGATTGATGTTGGCTTCATTTATATGACTTTGAGCAATCCAATCTGTATTGTTGAATAATTTTGCTCCTTCATTTGGACTCTCAATAGCCTTCACAATGGAATCTTGTGTGACTATCATTGACAACCTATCTACCATTGATACCAAGGTGTTATCTACCACCTTTGCATTCTTCTAGAACTCGTATATTTCATTTGGATACATTAGTTCTCGAATATTGAAGAAGTTTTCCCGTCTAGATGCTTTGATCTCAGGTTCGATATCCATTCGATCATTCTTCAGAGAAGTGAAATTGACGAGTCTCCCATAGATAAGAGATTTTAGAATTTTTCTAATCTGTAAAAAATAAACACTAAACACAAAAATGTATTTTGCTTAAAGAAGCAAGGTTAGCATATAGAAGATATTGAAAGAAAGATATGAAATGAAAATGAGGAGGTTTGACGTTGAGAACATAGGATTGGATAACCTTTGTTGAGAGCACTTCGAACAAGTCAATTACTAAGTTTTTAAAGAAAATTCTAGAATGTAGAGTGTTACAGATTTTGGGATGATTTCTTTTTATAAACACTCTTGAAAAGTTACCGTTTGTAATGTTTGTAACTGATCCACAGGTAATCATAAAATTGATACTACCGAGTGAAAGTTACCATTACTATTCATTCTGAAAACTTACAACTTTTCTGCTTCTTTAGGATGAATCATTTGGATCATAGAGTTTTAGACGAATGGTCATTTGTCATTACCATGTTCAGGTTTCATTTGATTTCCTTGAATCTGTCTTCACTTAAAGGTTTGGTGAAGATATCTACCTATTGTTGATTTGTCTCAACAAATTGTAGATTGATGATCTCTATCTGTACATAGTCTCTTATAAAATGATGTCTAAATTTAATATGCTTTGCCCTTAAGTGTTGTATTAGATTCTTTGAGAGATTAATAGCACTTGTGTTGTCACAGAAGATTGGAATTTGATCTTCTCGGATAGAATAATCCTCTAATTGATACTTTATCCATAACATTTGTGAATAACAACTTGCAGTTGACATGTATTCAGCTTATGTAGTAGATAGAGCAATTGAACTTTTGCTCTTGCTTGACCAAGAAATTAGAATATGATCAAGAAAGTGACAACTCTTGGTCAACCTCCACTTGTACTCTTTCTATCAATCCTATATCCAGGATAATCAGCATCACAATAGCCAATTAACCTGAAATCTTTACCCTTCTCATACATTAAGCAAAGATCAGTAGAACCTGCTAAGTATTTCAATATTCTTTTAACAGCAATATAATGAGATTCTCTAGGATTTGCTTGAAATCTTGCACACAAACAAACACTAAACATTATATCAGGTTTGCTTGCAATTAGGTAAAGCAAAGAATTAATAATTCCTCTAAAAAGAGTTTGATCAATCTTCTTACCAGCTTCATCCTTAGATAAGACCATTGAAGGATGCATAGGAGTTGACATTAGTTTAACATTTTCCATTTTATATTTGACTAAAAGTTCTTTTATATATACTTTTATTGATGAATAAAAATCTTTTCTTCAGTTTGTTTAATATGTAAACCAAAAAAGAACTTTAATTCACCCATTATACTCATTTCAAATTCACTTTTCATAAGAATCTCAAAACTTGAACATAACTTTTTAAAAGTTGCACTAAAAATGATATCGTCTATATATATTTGAACAACAATAAAATTATTTTTAATACTTTTGTCGAAATAAAGTTTTATGAACTTTACCTCTAATAAATTCATTTTTAATAAAAAATGAACTTAGCGATCATATCATGCACGAGGTGCTTGTTTCAATCCGTACAAAGCTTTATGAAGTTTGTACACATAATTTGGTTTATCAATGTCTTCAAAACCAGGGGGTTGTTTTACATAAACTTCATTTATAAAACCATTCAAAAAGGCACTTTTCACATCCATTTGAAACAGTTTTATATTATAATGAACAACATATGCAAGCAAGATCCTAATAGCTTCTAGTCTAGCTATTGGGGCATATGTTTCATTATAGTCTATTCCTTCTTGTTGATTATAGCCTTAAGCTACTAATCTAGCTTTGTTACGAGATACTTTTCCTGATTCGTCTAGTTTATTCTTAAATACCCACCTAGTTCCTATGATAGATTTATTGGATGGTTTAAGGACTAGAGACTAGACTTTATTCCTAGTAAATTGATTTAACTCCTCTTACATAGCTAAAATCCAAGCTTTATCTCGAAGAGCTTCATTAATTTTTTTAGGTTCTAATTCAGAAACAAAAGCTACATTAGCCTCTCTCCTAAACTTAGATCTAGTTCTCACTCCTTATGATGTTTCTCATATAATCAAGTTTTCTGGGTGAGAAGATTTATATCTTAAGTCTTTTCTTAAGATAATATTTTCATAAATATCTACTACTTTATCAGAGGGATCATCTGATGGTGAATCGTCTAGGTTACTAACTAAGGGAGCAGATAGAGTTTCATCATCAGAATCATCTCTTTTGCCTAGATGAGAATCATCATCAAACTTTATATGCATAGATTTTTCAACAGATTTAGAAACAAGATTATAAACTCTATAAGCTTTAGAACTGATAAAATAACCTAGAAAAATTCCTGAATTGATCTTAGAATCAAATTTATCCAAATTTTCTTGTGTATTCAAAAGAGTGCATTTGTAACTAAAAGGATGAAAGTAAGAAATATTTGGCTTTCTTCCCTTCCATAACTCATAGGGAGTTTTATTTAAAATAGGTTACAGAAATACTCTATTTTGAATATAACAAGCTGTATTTACAGCTTCTGCCCAGAAGTACTTAGGAAGATTCATTTTACACAGCATAGTCCTTGCTATTTCCTGAATCTTCCTGTTCTTTCTTTCTACAACTCCATTCTGTTGAGGAGTTCTAGGAGTAGAGAAATTATGGAAAATTCCATTCTTTTAAGAAAACATTTTGATTTTATCATTTTCAAATTCTCCACCATGATCACTCCTAATTCTAGCAATAGAAATTCATTTTTCATTTTGTAACTTTTTGGATAAAACTTTAAAGCATTTAAAAGATTCATCTTTATGAGATAAAAACAATATCCAAAAAAATCTAGTAAAGTCATTAACAATTACAAAACCATACTTCTTTTCACCAAAACCTATTGTTTTAGTTAGACCAAACAAATCTATATGTAACAGCTCTAGAGGTCTAGACGAAGTTACAATATTTTTAGATGAAAAAGATGTTTTAACTTGTTTTCCTTTCTGACAACTCTCACATAAGAAATCTTTGTTAAAAGTTATCTTTGGTAAAACTCTTACCAAATCATGTCTAACTAATTTGGAAATATGTTTAAAGCTAACATGACCTAGTTTTTTGTGCCAAATCAGTTTTTCATCATCTTTTGATATAAAACATGAAATATTTTGACTTTTCAAATCGTCTAAGTTAATTTTATAGAGATTGTTTCATCTCTTGGCATAAAAGAATATGGACCCATCCTTATTTTTAACTAAACAAGAATTTTGATTAAAGGCTACTTCAAAACCAGAATCACATAATTAACTCATACCGATTAGACTATGCTTTAAACCAACAACTAGCAGAACATTATCAATAGACGAAAAGGAATCTTTACCAATTTTACCGATCCCAATTATTTTGCCCTGCTGGTTGTCCCCAAAAGCTACTGATCCTCCTTGCTTATGTTGGAGGGCTAGAAACATAGACCTTTTGCGCATCATATGTCGCGAGCAGCCACTATCCAAGGACCATTGATGGTGGTTGCTTCTTCCTAGTAGGGAGATCTATAGTATATATTATATCCTTCTTAGGTACCCATATTTTCTTGGGTCCTTTGGGGTTAATCTTATAATTATTCTTTGAATAATAAGGATACTATTTCTTTTTCTTTCTATTAGGAACAAAATTCCTATTTTGAAGAACATTACTATTATGAATAGTATTTGTACCATAAGAGCCTAAACCACTTTTATCATCTGGATGTCTATAACTTCCAATCATATCATTCATCCTTTTTATACTTTCTGTAAATTTTGATAAATCTGCTAAAAGAATATTAATCCTTTGTTTTAGCTGATTAATTTCGTCAGATCTGTCTACAGTTACTTTCTTTTTCACATTGTCTACTTGATTCTTAAAGGAGACGTTTTCTTCCTAAGAGTTTTGTGTTCTTAGAATTTTCAACAAATTTCTTTTTCAACAACCTATATTGTTTTAGAATAGTAGGTGAATCTTCTAACAATTCTAAATAGGTATGTTGAAGATCATTAAAGTCAGAGATTACCTCATCATCACTTTTCCCTTCAGTTACCAAGCATATATTTACTTATTCTGATGTTTCTGAGTTAGGTTTAGATTCAGACGAATCCAGATCTTCCCATGTTTCCATCATGTTCTTTTTGTTTTCTTGACTCTTGTTTTGTTTTCTTTTGAGCAAGGGACATTTAGACTTGTAATATCTTGGTTTATTACACTCATAGCAGAAGATAGAGCTTTTCCCTTTTGAAAAGAGAAGTATTCATTTCCCTTTGTTTTCTTTTTCCACATCCTTCTAATTTTTATTGAAATGAAGGATAGATCATCTTCATATTCACTTGAATCTTGATCAGATTCACTGGAATCATCATTCTTGACTTCTTCGATCTTTAATGCTTTTGAAGAAGTACTTCTATTTTTTTGCATCTTCTGATTTTTCTGACCAGCCTTCAATGCAATAGATTTATCCCTTCTAGATTTATCTTCTGCATTAAGCTCTACTTTATGGATTTTCAGTGAACCAAGCAATTCGTCTAGCTTTAGCTTGCTTAAGTCCTTAGCCTCTTGTATTACTGTTACTTTAGGTCTCCATCTTTTTGAAACTTCTGAGGATCTTTCTGACATGATCTTGACTATCATAGATTCTCCCCAGAGCTTTAAGTCCATTAATAATTGCTGGGAATCGTCCAAACATTTAATCAATAGACTCATCTTCTTTCATTTTGAACAGCTCATACTGATGAACAAGAATACCAATGATTCTTTCACCTGGTTTGTGCCTTCATATGCAATGGCTAATGTGTCCCACATTTCCTTTGCAGATTCGCATCCATGAACCTTATCATATTCACTTCTGCTAAGAGCACAACTTAAAAAGAACTTGTCCTTTGAGTTTAATTGAATGCAAGCTTTCTGATCAACTGACCATTGGTCACGAGAGATGCTCTTCTGTTCATAGTCTGTTGGAATATATAGACCACTTTCAATGATATCCCAAAGATCAATGTGTGCAGATTTTATGAAGAGCCGCATCCTGTCCTTCCAATAATGATAATCTTCACCATTGAATGTAGGGGGTCTTGAGACGGAGGCATCTTCAGCTATAAAACATGTGATTTAACCATGGATCTTTGTCCTCACTTTGTAGCAGTGTTTCCTGGAAACTTGCGCTTTGATACCAACTGAAGTAAATCACTTGTTAATATAGAAATCATGTATAATATGTAAAATACATAAGAAGGGGGGTTGAATTGTGTTAAATCGTCTATGATAATAATCTTTAAAATCTTCTTAATTTTCTTGAAAAATTCAGATGATTACAAAACAACGGACTTAATTAGTTTGAGTAATGCAACAACAAAATAGTATATATTCTTCTAACAACAAGAAATTAAAGAGATAAGGGTTGGAGAATATGAAACTTTAATTTCTACTGGTTCACCCTTAACCTTTAGGCTACGTCCAGTCCTCAGAGTTTATATGAGATTTCACTATCTCCTTCAACTTTACAAGTATTATTTATACACTTCCAGAGCCTCTTCAGGTCTCTTTCACAAAGTATTCTTTATCTGCTATCTTAGTCTCTTCAGGCTCTAGCCTTCCTTTTACTCAAAAAGATCTTGTTTTGAGCTTTCACACTCACGTTACAGGTGTTCTTGATCTCTTTCTTTCTTCTTTTCACTGAGGATATTTTTAAATTATACTCATTTGAACACATAATTATTTTTTGTAAAGTGTAAGTAAAAGTAAAGTAAAAAGTTATTTATGTCTACAACTACAAATGATATTTATAGTCTAAATCTCCAACGATCTTCTTGAGAAAACTGATTGTAGAATCTTCTGAGATCTGTTATTAGTTGAGTCCTGTAACCAACTCCAACTAACTAACTAACGTTGTAGATTATTCTTCAATTATATCGTCTTG
>JAOSBO010029014.1:0-11633 GCA_027563915.1 Erythroxylum rotundifolium | reverse complement strand
TTTTAAAAAATAAAACAACAATTTTTTAAATTTATTTTAAAAATTTATTAAAAATTCGAGCTAAAAACAGCCCGTGGGTGGCCCGTGACCCGGGCGGGCTAGGTGGGCCGGGCCATGGGCCTTTCCGCGGGCCGGCCTTTTGCGGCCCTCGCGAGCCGTGGGCTGAAATGGCCCGATGTAATTTTTCAATGGGCCGGGCAGGCCCAGCCTTGCCCGTTGACATCCATAGATAGAAAGATAGTTGCTTATGCCTTTAGGCAACTAAAACCATATGAACAAAATTACCCTACACATAATTTGGAACTCGCGGCAGTAGTGTTTGCCTTGAAAATTTGGTGGCACTACTTGTATGGTGAAAGGTGTATAATTTTCACAAATCATAAGAGTTTGAAGTATTTGCTTACCCATAAAGAACTCAATTTGAGACAATGGCGTTGGGTGGAAATGTTTAAAGACTATGATTGTATTGTGGACTACTATCCAGGTAAGGCTAATGTCGTGGTTAATGCCTTGAGTCGAAAAACCATTTCAGCATTATCAATGCAGCATGGTGAATAGGGCCTTGTATCTGAAGGAGTTTTAATAACTGAATTGAAAGCTAGGCCTACCTTAAGGCAAGAAAGTTGTGATCCTCAGAAAGTTGATAATAAGTTGCAACAACTTATTTTAGCTACTTGGGAAGGTAAACAACTTGATTTTTCTATGAAAGGAGATGATAATTTGTATTATAAAGATCGGTTGTGTGTGCCAGCTAATGATGAACTAAAAAAGAAGTTGTTATTTGAGGTTCATAATACTGTTTTCACTATACATCCAAGTGGAAATAAGATGTATCAAGATCTGAAGTAGCATTACTAGTGGTCAGATATGAAACGTGATGTAGTGGATTATGTATCTAAATGTTTGACATATCAGCAGGTTAATGCTGAGTACCAAGTTCCATTTGGTTTGTTACATCCTATTTCTATTCCTCAATGAAAATGGGATAACATTACCATGGATTTTGTCTTTGGACTTCCTCTCACTCAAAGGAAGCATGATGTTGTATGGGTGATTGTTGATAAGTTCACCAAGTCTACTCATTTTCTACCTGTTCGTCATGATTATTCATTGGATAGACTTCCCAACCTATATGTGAATGAGATAGTGAGGTTGCATGGGTTGGCATTATCTAATATTTCTGATAGTGATCCTCGATTTACTTTGAGATTCTGGAAAAGTCTACAAAAGGATTTGGGTACTAACGTTAAGTTTAGTACTGCTTTTCATCCCCATACAGGTGGACAATCAGAATCGGTTATCTATATATTAGAAGATATGCTTCAGGGATGTATGTTAAAGCTTTCTAGAAGTTGGGATAATTATCTAGCTCTGATGACATTTGTTTACAACAATAGTTATCAGATTAGTATTAGCATGAGGCCTTATGAAGTGTTGTATGGTAGAAGGTGTAGAACTCCGGTGTGCTGGACTAAATTGAGTGAAACCAAGATGATTGAACCTAATATTATGAAAGATACTAAAGAAAAAGTTCAAGTTATTCAACATAGGTTGAAAGCTGCCAGTGATAGGCAGAAGTCTTATGCTGATCTGAAAAGGAAGGATATTGAATATCTAGTTAGTAATAAGGTATTCTTGAAAGTGTCACCATGGAAGAATGTACCTCGGTTTAGTAAGAAAGGTAAGCTCAGTCCACGATATATTTGTCCATATGAGATTCTTAAGAGAATTGGACCAATAGCTTATCAATTAGCTCTTCCTGAAGAATTGGCCAAGTTACATGATGTATTTCATATTTCCATGTTGAGAAGATATCGATCTGATAATACACATAATATTCCTATGCAAGAAATTCAGATACAACCAGATTTGTCTTATGAAGAAGGGCCTGTGTCTATATTAACCAGAGAAGTCAGACAACTTAGGAACAAGCAAATACCTTTGGTGAAAGTACTCTGGCAACACCATGGATTTGAAAAAGCAACATGGGAACCAGAAGAGACCATAAGAGCTCAAAATCCTTAACTATTTCAATCAGGTATGAATTTCAAGGATGAAATTCTTTTAAAGGGGACAGAATTATAAGGCCCCAAAATATAGCTTAGATGAAATGTTACATATTTATAAAAGTACATGTATGATATGTGTTAAAATTGTGCTATGATTTGAAAGCGAAAGACATATGATCTTGAATTTTGGTTTAATGGATCATACTTACTGAATTGGGATTAATCAACAACGTTAGTTAATTGAGGCATTAAAATGTACTTTTGGACTAAAATTTTTTTTCAAGTGATAAGACAAGTTGGTATAAGAAAAATTAGGATTATTAAGCATATAATTGATTAACATTTGGCATCACTCATTATGTGACAAATGGATCAATTATTATTATGACAAGTGGAACAATTTTAGAATGACATGTAGACTGATTGTAGGAGACAAATGGCGGCATTTTAAGGATATTAGTGGCAGCATAAACAATTGACACATGGTACACATGTAAAGTGACACATGTTTAAGGAGTTTGATGACACCTAGCATCCGAAGGTGGTGAATCACTTTAGCTCATTTGGTGTCCCTGCAGTCTTCTCTCTATCCTTTTCTCCTCTCCACCTAAACCTCTCCTTTTTGCTCTCACTTCTGGAATTTCGTTTGAGTTTTTCTACATTATCACGTTAAAATACTCATCAAGGAAGATAGATCCTGTTGTCTTCTATGCTGTTGTTTTCTAGGTCACCTTGATCTTAGAATTTTGTTTGCTTGCTTGGAGGGCTAGTTTGGTTAGTTCTTGGAAGAGGGAACTTGAAGGTGGTTTGGTAAGGGAATTCTTAACTTGATATCATGAATTAGTACAGGTTTTGTGATATTTGAAGATAATGAGAATTGAATGTTGAAAAGTGGTGGTTGTATGATATAGTGATTCTACTGAACATGCTTCGATTTTTCAGCCATATCTAGACCTATAGACATTCAAATGGGCTTATTTTCAATTCATATTAACCTATATTCATTCATCTACAAGTTTTATGAAGAACTTGAATTTTAATTATGTCACTAAGGATTTTGAAATTTAGCTTGAATGTTAGTTCTAGTTGTTGTCCATAGTTGAGAACAGTATGTAGTATTTTGGGTATAAATCATGGAATAATGAACCAAATTGAATGAATTTTGTTTTTTATAAACTTAAGACATAGAGAAACATTTGTTTCTAAGAACTTATTACCCAAAAACCTCAGTTTATATGTCAAAATGGCCATACAAAACTGACCCAAAACTTGTCCTGTGAAAATAACAGTTTGGAGGTTTGGGGTCCCTTATCCCACAATTGTGGGAAATGGTTAGCAAGGTGAAAATAAATGAGAATTTGTGAAATTGATGACTGTATAAGGTTAATTGAGAAATAGATAGTTTAATTATGCATAATTAATTGAGATGATAATGTAAAGGATGTATGGTGTACAATGTTGAATAGCTTGGGGTGATCATGAATGAATGAGCTCCAAAGGCTTATGAATTATGACTTGAATAAGGATGTATGTGAATTGAGAATTTATGTAATAATATTGTAATAATTCTGGACCATCAGTTATCCGAGGAGTTTGATAGTTGGGATTGTGTTGGAAGTGCTTTCTATTTGTATGATGACACCTAATTGGTGATGACTCAATACTTCTATTGATGCATTATTACACATAATTGTAAATGTATGACATGTTGGTTTATTTGAAAATCAGTGATTATGATAAGTTAAACAAAATGGAGTAAACCAGTATGTGTTGCAATATTTTCCTCATATGAGAATTTTGAAATGAACCTGTTTTATTTTTAAAATTGTTAAGTCCTAGTCGTGGGTAAATAAGCATGCCCAAAAGGGTCTGCAACTGCTCCTGTGACAGTTTGGTGTCTCCTGTTATTGACACTTTGGTGTCTCCTATTACTGACACTTTGATGTCTCCTGTTACTGACACTTCGGTGTCTACTGTTACTTACACTTCAGTGTCTCCTATTATTGAGACATTAGTCTCTCATGTTCTATAATACTGATCACAGTATCTCCTGTATTAGTCCCGTTAGATACTTCTAACAAACTAACTTGTTTTGTATTTTATTATATGCTTAGTTCTGATATAAATAAGCTTTGATTTGAGACATCTGAGCTTTGTCTTGAAATTAGCAAATTTTGTTTTATTATAGATAAGTTTTGTTCTGATATTATAATATTCATTTTTTAAATTGGTGAGTTTTGCACTGAACCAAATATGTAACCTGTTTTGATATATTATGTTTTGTTATGAGATTCATGATGTTTTGGTTTGGTTTGGAAATGGATAAGTAAACACTGCTTATTATCTGATGTGATTTTTGAATTTGTGAATGTTTGGATTACTGTTTGAAATAGTTGTCAACTTATGTTTAGCATGGTGGTTTTGCCCCGTGTAGGTTCAAATAGAAGGGTATAAAGACTGGGACAAGTCAATTGCAGTGACCAATGAAGACTATGTTTTTTTGTGAATAATGTTCAATTTGTTGTTGTTACAAACTTATACTTAGTAGTATAAGACAATTTATGTTTTGCTTGTATTGTTTTTAATATTTGTAAACAAGAGGAAATTTGGATTTCAAGGCATGTAATATTTTTTGTGATATGTCATTACATGTAATGTATGATGCTTGAGTTTCTGAGAATGCTCAGAATTGTTGATATAATATGTTTGGGTACAATTATGTATGTCATCTGCGTATCCTCCCAAGGGGTATGTGGTTGTTACAATGACACTCACCAAGCACAAACCCACGATATTTACATATTGGAAAGATCATCTTCATTTTTCTTTCACTTCTATTTTTGTTATATGCTTTCTTTTTCATCTTCTTCATTTTCTTGCTAAAATCCAACACTAACCACTCCAAGATTTTTGTTTCCTTCATCTGGTTGTCGAAGAACCCAACCTATTTCTCTTTAAAAGATGATGATCGTGTAAGCTTGGAAGCTAGGGTTTCTTAGAGATTTCAAGGGCTTTGAGCTAAACAAGTACGTACAATCTTTATCTTCATGGTTTGTTTAAATAGAATCATTTATGATAATGATTAGGGATCATGGATTATGAAAATGGTGTTGATGATGAGTGTTGGAAAATTTATGAATGAATGGATATAAATATGTTATGTTTTTCGATGTATAAAAACGTGGATCATTAGTTGTTATAGAGATGAATTAGATAGAGTTTTGAAGCTAAAGAAAAGGCTAGTGTAGTGTTCTTGAAATGGGAAGAACTAGGATTTATGTATGATAATGAATGATGATGTTGTGTTCTGTTTTTATATAGACGATGAACAATATTTTATGATTTATTTTATGAATGTTTTTTAGTTGGAATGGAGGTGATTTTGATGAGGAGATGAAGTAGAAATGAAAAAACTATGCATATGATGTCTTGGATATAGTATGGAAAGGTTAAAATTTTGGAAAATTTGAAGAAGAAATTGGATGAAAATTTTAGGTGGCATAACCACGATCGTGGGAAGTGTATTTAAGGTGAAAAACTTTTAGATGAATCATCCCACGATCATGGGAAGTCCACCATGATTGTAGGAATTGCATGGAAAGTGAGTGATGTTTGAATCAACTAATGATACGATACTTTCCTATAGTGTATTTAGACTTGAATGAGGTTTGAAATGAACCTATTTTGATGCTTGAAAAGTTGATAAAGTGTTTGATAAGCTTAGACTGATAATTGAGGTTATAACTAAGGAATGGATGGTTGATATCAATGAATATGAAACCTAGAAATTTAGAGTCATTATAGGAATGGAGAATTCTTAGGAATGATAATGTGATCCAAAAGCGATGAATGATGTGAATTAAGTAAGAATGATTGAGAATTTATATATTATGTGATTATATAATGTTAGAAAAGGAATTATAAAAAATGATTGAGATATTAGAATGACCAAGTATTCTTGAGGTATAAACCTAAGTGAAAGAAAGATATACACAAGTAATAATGTTTGAATGATCAAGACTTATGATTAAGGACATATATCTGGGAAAGTCATTAAGTATGCATTGAACATAATACATATACATATGTATGTGATTGAGTACTAATAGGATTGAACAATTTAGTAATATGTATAAATGTGTGTATTGCATGGTATAGACGTGCAAGTCGAACACCAGCATCTAGACATTGCCGGTTTGTTGAGGAAATAACTATCTAGAGCTTATTGTAAGTCAACCTAGATGTTTATCACTAGGATTGATTTATTTCTATTTAAATTTAAGCTATTGAATTGTAATTGACATGATTGACAAATTCTGGACATTAATGGTCCGAGGAGTTTGATATTTGGGAATGTATTGGAAGTGTTTCTGATTGAATTTGAATTGGGAAAAATATGTGTTCTCAATAAAAATGTTGAATGTTGGACTTAGGTCCGATGAATATGAAAAATGACTATCTCTAACATAAATGAAAGTTATTGAAAGTGTAATATGTGAATTGATGTATTTCATTACGTCATATACATGATCAGATAATGGAGTTATGACTGGAGTGGCCAGTGAAAAGAGCTTACAGCTCATAAATGTGTATAAAAAGCCATAGGCTCAGTATTAAATAAGCTTGGTATTCACAATAGATATGGGACAGTTATTAATGAGTCTAGTATCTACAGCGAATACGTTACAGTTAAAAAGGCGCTCTGTCACAACAAAGTAACAACAAAAGTGGCGTCTCATAAGCGTTGGAGTACACAATTTGATATATGTGTTATATGAATGTTTAAAATGAACTATTTGAAATGTTCTAAAATGAAACGTGACGCGATATTCAGTATTTGTGATATGATTTGATTGTAAATTAAATAGTGAATTGTCTTTGTGGTTTGATATGAGTGAGCATATCAAAGATGGTTCACTTACTGAGTTTGCAAAACTCATCAAAATTGTAAATGTTGATTTTTAGGTACGAGGGAGACATAGTTCCTAAGGCAAACTAGTAAAAGTCTAGTTTGTTCGATTTTGGACTCAAGAATGACTCAAAGGTCGGTTAGCTGATATTGAGGAGTTTAGATAGAATGTTTTTGTATAGTCCTCATTTCATACAAATCATGTTGCAAAGAGTAGTAAACTCTTATATGTTTTTGATACTATATATATGGATTATCTAGTAAAATGCTACAATGTAAATATGTTTTATCAATGAAATGCGAACATTTTGATCTTTTGATTAACTGATGTTATGTATGATTCCATATAAAGTGAATATGATTGCTTTAAAAAGCTGGTTTCATAGGGCATGTTCCCGAATGTCCTTGAGATGTTCTATGTGCCATGTGAAGGCGATGCATTAAAGGTTTTAGTATCGGAGCATGATTTGGCATCTATACTGACAAATATAAGTATATATTGATGATATATATCGTAAGAGACTCATATAGTAATCACAATTATTGTTTATTATAGGTCATCTGCTGTAGGTGATCAAGTTGCCGAATCAGCTGACCTAGAGTTTGTAGGAACCAATAAAGAGTCTCCAGTACCTCGATCTGATCAAATGCCTTAGATAATTCCTGAGAGAGGAGAAAGTAGATATGATAAACTTAGAAAACAGGGGGCTATAGACTTCTGTGGAAGTACAGACCTTCCTAAAGCAGAAGGGTGGTTAGAGAGAGCAGAAGGGTATTCGATCAGATGGACTATGAGTCAGATGCAAGATTTGACTACGCTTTTTTTTTACTGCAAAGTCTAGCATATCAATGGTGGGATACTATTCTTGATAGTACCACTAGGCCTTGTAGTTTAAAGTGGAAAGACTTCCTGAAAGTCTTCAAAGAGAATTACATGTCGAAGATTATTTGGATAGAAAGATGGAGTTTTTGGATCTGAAACAAGGAAGTCTCTTTTTAGCCGAATATGAGATAAGATTTATGAGTTAATGGGATATGCTAATGCACTGATTTCGACTGAGGAGGACAAGTGTTGGACCCCGAAAATTTTTCAATTATTATCGATTTATTTGTTTAATTATTTAATTATGATTTATTTGTTTATTTATTTACCTTAGAATTGGGCCATTAAATTTAGTAAGCATGAGAGATTAGAATTAGATGGAAAGATTAAAATTAAGTTAGAGTTAATATGGGAATGTTAAAATTAAGTTAGCTTAAGGAGTTAGTAGATAAAGACAAAAGAAGGGGTAAATGGACATTGTATTAAATGATGAGGGCATAATTGGGAGACCAAGGATAAAAGTTGTCTTAAAATTTAGAAGAAGAGAAGAGAGAGTCGTAGAAGAGAAGAGAAAAGAGAGAGAGAAAAAAATGAGAGAAGAAGAAGGGATGAAGAAGGTCGTGAGAGAAGTTAGAGAAGAAGAAGAAAACGTGGGAAGAAGAGAAATTGAGCTTATTAAGATAAGTTAATCATCTTTTTTTCTTGCTTTATTAAAGAAATGGGTTATGTTGACAATGAAGGGATTAGAGAGAGAGTGGGTATTGTGTTAGAAGAGGAGAAAGAAGGAACCCATTTGATTCCTAGGGTTTTTAAACTAGGTCTTGGGTTTTCTAACCTAGATGGACTATGGGTAGGTTAGGTTTGAGCTTAATTTGTGTTTATTGCATTTTTTTATTATTGAAGTTTATGAATTTTGTTAGAATGTTGTTTTGAATGGAACCTTGGTTGTTTTAGGAAACCAAGAGAATCCTACCCAAGAGCAAGAGGAAAGACAACCTTAAGTTGGATTTTTACAAACGATTTAGGTGGGTAATGTATTCATAGTTATTGTGTAATTGGGCAAATTCTTGCCTATGTGTGTGTATGTTGATTTGCTTGCATTTGAATTACTTGAAATTGTAATCATTGTGAATGTTTGAAAATGCATGATGAATTATGATTATGTTATGCCTTGAAAAAGGTTATGATATCTGTATAAAAGAAAAGAAAAAAAGTAAAAGAAGCATGAGATTATGAATTTGTGATTGACTGTATTGAGCATAAAAACTTGTTTGTGATTGGGCAAGAGAGGAACTCGTTTTGTTAGTCATGTGCATAATGACCTATAGCCTTCTCTCGATTGCCCACTTGAGGCTACGAGATCCTGAGAAATCGTACTCGTTTTGTACGGCGTAAACTTTGGTTTCTTCATTTTGTTCCACGGAACTCTCGAGCCATTTGTTTGTGCATTGAATATTTTAATTGTCAAGTATGATGCATTTGAGTGTTGTGTTTAATGGCTAAAGTCTATGTTATGTGTTATGAGTTTTGAGCTAAATTGAATAATGCTTGAATTGCTAAAATAGATTGAGAATGCTTGAATTACTAGCTATAACTGTACATATGCTTGAATTGTGGTTGATTGCCGATGGCTATATATGTATTAGCTGCTGAGCCGTGAAGCTCAACCCATCCTTTTTCCACTTCTCAGGTGCAGAATGAGACGGTTAGCATCCTTACAAGGCATCAGAAACTCCAAGATAGTTGGAGACTTTTGTACTAAGTTAGTGAACATTTTGGATAGCCTTATAGGTATATCAAACATGAGCTCCTTGAATTTTGTTTTAAGTTAGTGAAGTATATGTTGATATGTAAGTAAAGCTTGTTCAAATATTTACTTTGCTTAGCAATGAGAATGAGAATTTGAGGATTTGCTTTTGTGTATGATGATGTTATTTTACACGTTGAGTATGATGGTTGTAGAAGTGGAATGGGTATGTGCACATTCTTCTTCTTTGAGATTGCAAATTGTTGTTTGTTTTAGAATAGCATGTTAGAGATTGGAAAGGTTGTATGGGATTAATCATTTGAGGTGAGATTCAAGAGTTTAACAGAAGTACTTAGTAGTTGAATTGATATGAAGAGATAATGCATTTTGCAAGCTTTCATAGGTGTAGAAATTGTGTTCTGTACTTAAAGAAAAAACTGTATTGATTTAGGTAGAATTACCCATAGTTGTCTTCATGAAAGTTGTATCTTATCTTTCTAGCTTTCCAACCATATAAAGTATGAAATTTTTGGATATCGTAGTTAAGAGATATGATCTTTATAAGTTGTTGATGTAACATAGGATGTATATACAAAACTACTATAATAAACGAAGTGATATCGCACTAGGAGAGTTGAATTTGGAAAGAATATGAGTGAGAGGGGTGTTAGAGTGGATGTAGGATCCACTGGATAGGTCTTGGAGAGTGAAATTTGAGTAAAAATCTAAAGGTTAGATAGTTAGGTCGTGTAAATCAACACTGACCGTGTATTCCAAAAATGAAAAGGCCACCAGACCCGTGGGTTACATGGTATGCCCATTTGTTTCCACACGACCCATTTTTTGACCCTACAAATGGCAAGATATCTTTTTAAAGTCTTCACAAAAGTTTTATATCTAGAAGTCCTCTTCAAAATCATCCTAATATGACCTTAATCCGATATCTTTAGTGAAAGTTATGTCAATTGTCCCAAGATAGGTACAATATAATTGAGGACATAATCATGTTTGACACTTTTAGCCATAATGTCATCATCCGACCTCCAAATGAAGTGATTATTCAATTAATAGATTCCTAACCTATATCTCTACCTCTCCATAAAATTTTGGTATCCATTGGGGTTGATTCGAAAAAGATTGATGGAGAGAAAGTGAGGGAAATGATTGGAAGAGCATGAATTGGTTGTTTTACTGAACATACTTCGATGTTTTAATCATATCTTGATTTGTAGAGCTCCGAATGAGACGATTATTGTTTCAAAATAAACTAGTGACATGGAGATACAATTTTTCTGAAGAAGTCAATTGGTGATTCTACTATCTGGACTGGTTTTGACTAGAGAGATCCCATGGAAATAACCTTATAGGATAATACGTTCACGTCTTATGATATTTCGGATAGTTGGGCTCCAGAAATGGGGTCTAACAACAAGTGTAGACAGTTTGAAGATGGGTTGAATATGGAGATTAAGTCAAGCTAGCTATTACAAATTTGAACAGTTTTACTGAGCTAAGAGCTGTCTTGATCCGAATTGAACAATTGTTGAAAGATGGACATGGAGAGTACAAACAAGAGTTCATAATAAAGAGACAGGTTGATTCTTAAGTTGATTATGGCAGAATGTTCAGTAAACACTAGAATAGATCTTTTCGACCACTAACTAGATTGAGACAGTCGGGGTTTAAACGGAGAGGTAGTTTTGTACAAACTAGTAGTGGTAGAGATCCAGTATCTAGGCAGATGTAATAGATACCTAACTATGAAAATTGTAGGAAGAAACATCATGGGGAATGTTGGAAGTTGTTGGGAGCTTGCCTTCATTGTGACTATTTTAAGCATCAGATCAGAGACTGTTATGTAGTTTTCGAAGCACAGTCTAGAGTGAGAGGAAGAGCAGTAACTGAAATGACTGTTCAGTAAAACAAAGCTAGTGGGTCAGGACAGAGAGGCAAAGGTAGAGTGAGTTCAGTATCAAGACTGAGGTGCAGAGTAATCAGTCACAGTCTTGGACTAGAATTTATGCCATTATAAGATATGAGGCTCAGAACTCCCCACATATTGTAGCAGGTGTGATTGAGCCCAAGTTTATTACATAAATTGGCTACACTTTTGCTATCTTTAATGTACTTTTTGACTCTTAATTT
>JAOSBO010029005.1:0-11634 GCA_027563915.1 Erythroxylum rotundifolium | reverse complement strand
ATTAAACAAATTAATTAGCTTTTTAAGATGGCCAATCATCTAAAAAATAACTCTAATAAGTTGTTTATCTAACGACTGAGTATCCTCCAAAATGTTTAAAAATGGCTAAAATGTTATTTACCAAACAACCCTTTAAGAACTGTGCTTAATTTTATTTTTTAGCGTGTAAGAGAGTTTTGCTTCTTAGGGGTGGTTAAGTTGATAGAGTAGAGAGATATAGGGCTAAAAGGTCCTGTATTTGAATATCCTTACCTACACTCTTTTGTTTGATCTTATCATACAACACTTACCAAGTGCAGAGTCTTCGGTTGAAAAGTATAAGAGAGTTCAACTAGGTGAATTACTTTGTAAAAAGCTATCAACTTTCTTCTTACTATACTTACTATATGGATGGCGTAATGGGCACGGACTCGGACTCTCCGTGAAATTATTACTTATTAGGGTCCTTTCAAAGTAAAGTTCAAAGTAAAGTTATTTTGAGACTGACGAAAAGGCAAGTTACCGTTAAATTATATATATATATATTTTGAGTACAAAGGGAAATTAAAACTACACTAGGTGAGAGATCGGTGATAAGGCACGCCCTGGCGATCTGTCCTGATGAATTCCATCGTAACGGCAGGGATGTCCTGTAGCTATAGCAGCTCGGAAGTGGCATGAAACGCTAGGCGGGCTAGGCTGTCTGCGCTCTGATTTCCTTCCCGGAGGACATGTTGGAGTTGAACCTCCCATTCTCGTCGGAGATCTTCTCGTATTGCCTGCACCAAAGAAAAAGTAGGGGGCATTAGAGGCAAAGTGGAATCCGAAAGGAGATTGATGACTTCTAATGCGTCTACTTAAAGTACTACGCGTCGGTAACCGAGGTGCCAGGCCAAGCGAAGCCCCTCGTGAACTCCCCAGAGTTCAGCCTGTAGAGGCGAGCAACCAATAAGCTGTTTGAGGAAACCACCCCGCCATTGCCCGTGGGAATCCCGAAGTAAACCACCCGCTGAAGCTATATCGGTGGACGACACCGTCAGTATTGAGCTTTACCCAGCCAGGCAGAGGCGGTTGCCATCGGACAGGAGTGCCCACCGGCTCTGTCTGCCCACCTTGTGCCCTGGTCGTCACTTCTTGCGCGAGCGTGATCTAGTTAACATAAGCCATGACAATGCTGGGCCCGTCGGTAGGCCAAACGAACTGGTCGTCGTAGATGCTCTTATTGTGCCACTGCCAGATGAACCAGCAAGACACCCCAAAGATTTGGGCCCAGAGAGGCTGGAGGCCGGGGTTCTGCGGCTGTATTGTCACTAACCACTGTTCCGCCGGAGGACCAAAGAAATTAGGAGTCAACATCCTAGGAGGGAAGCGTTGCCAAAAGGCACGCACTCGGGGGCAGTCCCGCAGGGCATGTATCGTGGTCTCGGGATGGCCATAGGTGGGACAACTCGGGTCTGCTGTTAAATGGCGTGCCACCCGTTGTTGATTCGTCAGGAGCTTCTGGTGTGCAAACAGCCAGAGGAAAGACCGAATACGTTGAGGCCCCGGCCATTTCCAAATTAGTTGCCACTGATTAGGGGACCGAGAGTGCCGATATTCTGTAATAAGCTCATAAGCAGATGCGACTGTGAAGCCTTCATGCTTTCCTGGCCCCCACACCGGGTGGTCTGGTCCCAGCTCCGCCTGAGGCGGTGGGGTGCCCGCGATATCCAAACAGATCACTGTCGGGAGGTAATGTTGAAAAAGGGCCCAATTCCAGGATCCATCCTCGCCAAGGTAAGTCTGAAGGGGAAGGGAGATAACCGGATTCGGGATTGGTGATAGCGTGTGGGGAAGGAGTGGACCCCATTCCTCGACCCAATGGTCCTCCCAAAAATGCACTCGGTGGCCATCACCATTCTGCCATCTGAGTCCTTTACGGACGTAGTGCAATGTAGCCGAGATCCCTCGCCAAATTGCGGAGGCCCGGTACCTTTCCAGTGTTAAGGGTAACTGGCCCGGGTCGAAGTTGTATTTGGCTATGAGAATTTGCACCCAAAGTGCGGAGGGCTTAGTAAGCAGGTCCCATCCCAAGCGAGTGAGTAAGGCATCATTTGACTCCCAGATGCGCTTGATACCTAGCCTGCCAGCTCGTTTGGGCCTACAAACATCGACCCAATTGATCAAATGTACCTTGCGAGTGCCGTCTTGATCACCCCAGACAAAATTACGTATGATGGTTTTCAACTCATCGCATAATCGCCGGGGTAGTCGCACCGTTTGCATCGTATATTGGGGCAATGCTGAAATCACCGATTGGGTGAGGGTCACTCGTCCAGCCAAGGAAAGGGCTCGGGCACTCCAGCCAGCTAACTTCTGGTGGACCTTGTCTACCAGATGTTGATAGGTCCTTCTAGTGCATTGTTCATGAAATAGCGGGACACCGAGATACTTCCCCAGATTGGGAGTACATTTTATCTTGAGTGTCCGGTTGAGCGTGCGTGCGGTCTCCCGAGGTACATTCTTCGAGAAATAAACTAGCATTTTTGAGGTGCTCACCTTCAAACCCGAAGCGGTACAGTACTGTTTCAGGATCCGGTTAACGACCTGGGCTTGGGAGGCTGTGGCTTCGGCAAAAAGGATGAGGTCATCAGCGAAGAACAGGTGTGAGATGGCAGGCCCGTTGGAGCTCAGCTTGATCGGTCGCCATTGCCCTTGCGCTATTGCTCGCGAAATCAGGTGCCCCAAACGTTCCATGCAGAGGACAAAAAGGTAGGGAGAGAGGGGATCGCCTTGACGAATACCCCTGGAAGGAGAAAAAGGCTCAGTGAGGTGCCCGTTCCATGCAACCCGCATGGATACAGATGTCACGCACTTCATAATTAGCTGTGATAACGAGGCTGGTAATCCGACGCTCGTGAGGGTATCATTAAGAAAACCCCAGTTAAGCCGATCATACGCTTTTTCCAAATCCACTTTAAATGCAAAACAGCCCGTTCGACCTTGCTTCAGGCGCATTGAGTGGATTACTTCTTGAGTAATGATAATGTCGTCGGTTATACGCCTTCCTGGGATAAAACTGCATTGCGTAGGGGCTACTAACGTGGATAGATATGGTTTGAGGCGATTCACCAAAACCTTCGAGAGGGTTTTATAGATAACCGTGCATAGACTGATCGGTCGAAATTGAGTGATGGAAAGAGGGACTGGGGTTTTGGGAATTAAAACTAGGATCGTCCGGTTGAGTTCGGGTTCCCAGGAGTCATGCCTAAACAAATGCTGGATAAGGCCGACCACCGTGGGGCCCACAATGGACCAATGTTTTTGGTAGAAAAGAGTGGTGTAGCCATCAATCCCTAGGGCTTTGTTGGGGCTCATATGCGACACCGCCGTTGCAATTTCGATGGAGTGAATCGGTTTGGTGAGATCCTGAAGACTCTCCATTGAGAGTTGGGGAAAAACACCGTTGATAGGCCCCCCCGGTGGGCGGGATGGGTCGTCTTCGGAATAGACGCGGATGAAATAATCACGAGCCAAACAAAAGAGTTGGGTTGGGTCGGTATAAACAGTGCCATCGGCATCTACGAGTTGCGCGATGTGCCTTTGTTGGCGTTTGGCCATGGTGACCGTGTGGTAATACTTCGTGTTCCGATCACCCTGCGCTAGCCACTCACATCGAGCCTGTTGATGCCAGTAGAGTTCTTCCTCACAAAGGACTTGGCCGAGCTCTGCACTCAGCCGGTCTTCCAGTGCGAGGAGGGATGTTGAAGCTTCGGTTCCCATAACCCTCTGAATGCCTGCCAACCGAGTAAGGAGGCGTTTTTTCTTGTGGAAGATATTTCCGAAGTGGTGCTGGTTCCAGGTCGCCAAACGGTTGGAGAATTGTGAGAGGGAAGAGCTAAACGTACTGCCCGCCGGGAGCCAGTTCTCCTGCACCACCGCTTGGAAATCAAGAGCCGCCAGCCAAGCAGCTTGGAACCTAAACAGTTTGGGGCTAACAGACCGGGGAGCAGGGCGGTGAAAGAGCAGTCTCAGAGGGCGATGGTCGGATCCAAGGAACGGGAGGTGAGTGACAACAGTATTGGGGAATGTGTGGAGCCAAGGCGAAGACCCCAAAACTCGGTTGAGACGGGCCTGGATGGTGCCATGGCGCCACGTGTACCGTGAGCCCACAAAGCCTAGGTCATGTAGGCCATGCGAGTGCACCCAGTGGTGAAATAAATGATTCACCACTCGAGAGGATGGGGATCCGCCTCGTTTATCTGTACTCTCCAATTTGGCATTGAAATCCCCCCCCACGATCCACGGGCAGGAGATGCCATGACCGATCCGGCGTAAGTGTGGCCAAAGTAATTTCTGGGTAGTGGCTTGCGGACTAGCATACGCTGTTGTGGAGTCAAAGATGGAGGGGCCTGTTTGAATCGTCGTGTGGATGAATTGCTTATGTGTCGCGAGAATAGTGACTTTGAAAGCTTGCGTCCATAATAACCAGATGCCACCCTTAAAACCCTCAGCTTCGACGCGGAAGGAGAAAGCGAAACCCAGGGTCCTAACTATGTCATGCGCCCGTCGGCCACTAATCCGAGTTTCCAACAGCACGAGCATATCCGACGTATATTCCTGTACATACGTACGTAGAATAGTTTGGAAACGGCGACTGCCGACCCCTTGACAATTCCAAAGGAGTATTGACATAAAAAATGGGAAAGCAATTTATGGCCCACTCGGGTCTGGTCGGGCATTCGAGGGGGCAACCTCCCCTGACTCGGGTTGGGACTGCATGTCAATATCGGCGGGCTCTTGCACTGGCACCACGTGTTCCTATTGTACCTCACCGATCATACCGTCAGGAGGTTCAGGATGCGGTCAGGGGGATGTGGGCCGAGGAGGGTGGGGCATAACAGCCAGGCCCACCTCAGCCTCCAGTGGTTAGGAGGGCCCATGCTGTCTCTCAAGCCTAGAAGGCTGGTTGGCAGGCATGGGGGGCTGGTCCCGCCCACTATCTGTGAGATCATAGATCATGGCATCAGAGAAGGTAGACTGACAGCAATATGGTTATGACTGTCATTGGGTTGGAAGGTGGATCCGGGTGTGGGCTGGATTTGTGGGCCTGGCATTGTGGTCTTCGGCGCGCACACTTCCTGCGCTGGGGGCGTGGCCAGGGCGATTGGCGTTGCAAGCTAGCGCCAAATTTGAACGTCGAGGGTGAGGCTTCCTTTCTTGTCAAATTTACGAGTGTGGAGCGTGTTGGACTGGCGTGGCTGGCGGTGGAAACGTTTGGAGCACTGTCCTCGCAATGGTCGAGTTCTGACAGCAGCGCATACCTAGAGCCCCGCCCGTTGGTGACCGTTCTGGCGTTTGTAGCTGCGGTCCGCTGTACCACTGATTTGGGCGGGCGGCGCGGTTGGCGCTGGACCTGAACCCAGGGTCCAGTTGATGGACGCGGCGGGTCGGCACGCACCTCCGACGGCCCTGCGTCAGCCGGGGCATCCTGGTGTATGCTCTCAGTCGCTGGCTGGGGGGGCATCGGCGAGACCGCCGTCGACGCTGAGTTGCGCAAGCTACATAGTCCGGTGGCATGTCCCACTCGGCCACAGTTAGCACATATCGGGGGAAGGCCTTTGTACATTACCATGAGAGATTCCCCATCAAGGGCCACCGTGGAGACTAACGTGCGGCTAAGGTCGATGTCGACTGCAACCCGTGTGAACTTCTCGCGCTGCGTGGTGGTCGTTGTCTCGTCAATCTTGATCGTTGTTCTGACGAGGTTACCTAATACTTTAAGGACATCTGGGTGATAGCGGGCGATCGGTAAATCCGGGAAGTGAATCCACACCACCGCGTGATCGACTGTACCCTGCGATGGGCGAAAGGAGGAATACCAATGTTGGACAGTGAGAGCAAAGCCAAAGATAACCCGTGGTCCTCCTGTCAGCGCATGGAGGTAATCAGCCTCATTTATGAAGCGAACCAGAAAATAATCGCATTCGAGATCAACCACTTTCATGGGTCCCGACGGCTTCCACATCGTTTTCAACCGCGCGCAGAGGAGGCAATAGCTGATACGTTTCCCAAGCAGCTTCACTATTATCGCTCGATCCCATTGCTCATCGAGTTTCAGACGGAAGCCCGGTGATAATGTAATCCCTGATCCATGGTCATCCGTATAAGCGCGAATGTCTCCGTCTTCCACAGGAATTACGTCCTCCTTCGGCCAGGCGACGTGAGGATCCGGTTGGCTACCCGGGGCTGCTCCAGAAACCACCGCACTATAGGAGGTACCCAATGGGGGCGGAGGGTCTTCCTCTCGCCGCCTGATACGCACTTTCTTCGCTAGAGGGCCGTCACGGTCCCGTACGATGCGAGCACCCTGTGGAAGTTTGGAGCCTGCGGTGTTCGCCATGCACGATGGCACGTTGCACATGAGTGTCCGTAGAGCGTGTTCGCAGAGAGAGCTTGTTCAGGGCGTGTTCAAAGCGTGTTAGTTTAAGTAATAAAGTTTAATTTGGACCAACTGTTGACTTTGTGTACTGCCGAGTAGCATTAGGTAAGAAAGCTACACGACATGGGAGTGAGAAAGGACAAATGATCAATTTTTAAAAAATTAAACCAATAAAAATAAATTTAAAATTTAAAAAATTTAATTGATATTAGAGTGTTATCAAATTAAAATTTTAAAATATAATTAAATGAGATTAATGTTATCTTCAATAAATTTAAAGTTTAATTAAAAAATTGTTAAAATGAAAATTAATTAATAAATTGAATGGTTTTTTTGCAACAAGAGTTATTAAAATAAATTGAGTCGAAAATTTAAAAATCGAACAAAAAATAAAACTGTTCAAGTTTTTTACGATGGAACCGAATAAACTGATTGAGTTTTTTTAATCATTACAAATGATAGTCACAGGAATAATTATCTATTTAAATAAAAATATTTATTAATAATAATTACTAATAATTAATTGTTAAATTAAAATTAATTTTTTAAAATTAACCAGAAAATTTTATTTTAAACTATTATAAAAACATAAATTCATGAAAATTTTAATTACGAGAGCATTATTTAATGATTATTAATAGTTATTATTATTAAATAAAAATAAAATACTACTTTTATTATTTATAATAATAATACTCACTAATATCATCAAACTTTTATTTGGCCCACTTATGGATTAGCTTCAGATTCTTTTAAGAGAAACTACCCAACATAAGTTGAGTGCATAAAAAAATGTTCAAGGTATTGGATTTTTTTTTAATTTAAGAGTTTTTTAGATAGTCCCTTAGAAGTTAGAACTGATTTCTTCACTTGACTTTGTCAAGTTATTGAAATGCATTTAATGTAATTTAAGTAATCTAAAAAAAAGAAAAGAAAATATTTATGAATTTCAAGTAATTACCTCATTATTTTAATTAATTGGAAAATGAAATGTAAAAGAAGTTATATATCCTGGAAGTATCATAGCGTATTTAGTATGTATTAAGAAGTGGATATAATGAATTAAGTGTATCTTAGTAATGAAATTAATTTATAAGATTATAGGCCAATGTGGAAAGTAAAGGAAGAAGAAGAACCAGTATGCAATTTTTCTAAAGTTAACACATGGACCAATTGGATTAAGGTATGGATGACCAATAATAATAAAACATGTTTGTCCAATACGAATTAAGCATATATGTAAGTCTTGAAAGTTTTGGAATGGGGATATGGAGAGGGGAAATGCACGACATTTTAAAGGTTCTACGTTTAGATTTTTCTCCTCTCCATTTCATCTTCTTCATCCCATCATTTTTCACTTGATGATTCAAACGAAGCCAAAAAAAAGGGGAAGGAAAAGCATTGGAAGAACTACTTTGCCAATTTTAAGGTTTGAGACTTCACTTAGATAATTTTGTATTTGTGTACATTTAAATGTGTTAAAAGATTCATTTGGACGTGAAATGATTTCTGGGATGATACTTGGGGTGCTATTTTGGTGTAATCTTGTATAAAATTGGTTGAATATGACAAGAGATTATCGTGTAGTGAAATTCTGCTTAAGATTTGTTTGAGTCAGTCACATTGTTTGAGTCATAACTCAGCCTACAAACCTTCAAATTATGTGATTTTAGTTGCATATGAAACTTAAGACACAGAGCTAAATATCTCTAGAAGGGACTCTGACTCAAATTTGACTTTATGACCTTAGAATTGAGATTGAAAATGGTGACCTGATGCTGCCCTTGCTTTGGAGCAGCTTGTGGTATTTTGTCTATATCTTATCATTTAGAAGCCCAAATGGTCTGATTGTTAGTGTTATAAAAATGAGAGACACAGAGGAACAAATTTTTAGAGACCTAGAAACCCATTTCTGACAGTTTCTATATGAATATTAAGGAACAATTAGTGGTATGAATAGAGAAAGTGTCTGTCACGACCGTGACATTGTTTTTGTTTCTGATTTTTACATCATCTTGATAGGTGCTTAATTGATTACAAAATTATTCCATAATACTTTGCGATTACTGACATGAAATTGCTTAAGATACTCACTTTGACTCGTATATGATTTTAGGTATAATTTTGAAGCAAAGTAGTTAAAGTGAGTTGAAGCTATATATTTTGGCCATTTTTTGAAGATTAATTTTTACTTCTCTTCATTGGAAAAAGACAAGAAGAAAATTAAAAGAAGAAAAAAAATGCAAAGAATGTGAGCATGCAAGAAATTAATTTAATCAATCTCACGGCTACTGGAGAGAATGAAGATGGACAGTTGGAAAAAGAGACAAAAACAGCAAAGCAAGATGAAGAAAACGTAGTAAATGGCCGGGAGACAAAACGTAAGGACACAGCAGTCCATGACCAAAATGGCAGTGAAGGAGGACAATAGAGGAACAAAACACAGATAACGTTTACGTGTCCCCCGTCTCTTACGTGAAATGCAATCTGCGTTTCACGTAGATGTTTCAAGACATAGGATGTGTTTTTGGCTTAAAATGCACAGTAGCAAAATAGAGAGGAATCTGCTTTAAGTGAAGAGGTGAATTGCAGCGTGGACACAATAGTAATTCGTCAAATTAGTGAATAGTAGAGGGAGACTTGCGACAAAGAAGGGTGGCACTGCTAGGGTGGTCTTTGGCTGGGTTATTCACCGTGAGCCTGAAGCATTATCTTGAGAGAGACCCATGAAGGGCTAGACGTCCTGACGCTGGTTTGGAGGTGATATCGATGTCGACGACGTGGGTTAAGCATTTCTTTCATATTTTTGTTGTTTCTTTCCCTCTTATTGAATTGATTGTGTTATCCTAGGTATATGGATTTGAGTTTTGTGTATGAATGATCGTATTATCGTTATAGTTTAGTTATTTGTGTATGAACCTATTGAGCATTGTGAAAAGATGATTTTAATGCGTTCGTTGAATCGTTTATTTGCAAACTCATTTCTAGAATTTCGATGTAATCCGTAATTGATATGTTAAAATTCATGGGTAGCGACTAATGATTCGTAATCATTAAAGATAACATGAACTAGGTTAAATGATGCATCATACATGGTGATTGCCTTGATTAATTAGTTTTTCTAATTCGTAATGCTAATACCTAATTAATTCTAGAGATCATATCATAGGTTATTCAGTGGTTAGGTTTAATTAACGATCATATCTTGATTAAACAAAAACTAAGGGAAAACTTAAGTTAATTATTAAACCACGATTAATAGTTACGAGGAGAGGTTAGAAACAACAAATCCATAAAATATGTTTAATTAGGGTGTAGATCGAGATTAAACCAAAGAACTGAGTCCTTATCGAATTTCCCACTTTTATTATTTTTCACATGTTTTCTTTAATTTGTTTTGATTATTCTAGTTTCATTTTATTTTCTTATTTAAAAAATCCTAAACCCCTTAAACTTAAACACCTATTGATTTCATTTCATAAACTTTGTATACACTCTTTGTGGGATTGACCTGACTCACCATTGCTATAGTAGTAGTCTAGTTTTTATTTTAACTAGCGTTACGACTCGCTGTCACATCTTATCCAAACCTTTATAAATGTGTGTGAAATTTTCAAACACCTAGAACTAAACAAAACAGGATTTACCATATGTGAATTGAGTGATTGAACATTGGAATTTATGATGTAGCATAATGTATTCCAAAGAAAACTTACATGTATATAAATTATTTGTTTACGTATGTATCACTCATATATGTATAGTATGATTATACAAGTATAATTTTGATACCCTTCTAATGGTGGTAAGCCATGAATTGCATATATGAATGCAAATATAGATTTTATGACTTGAAATGTATATCATATGATTCGTTAAAATATGAATTGTGAACTTTGCAAATGGTTAAAGGAAATGATATAGTGCCTTCTTTATTGTCTTGGTTGTGGATAGATGAGCATGTCTATAGGGTTACAGTGCAGCTGCTACAGTTTGACACCACCGGTGTCTACAATTTGATACCTTCAGGTATCTACAATTCGATACCTTTGAGTATCCACAATTGGATACCTTCAGGTATTCACAGTTTGATACCTTCGTGTATCCACAGTTCAATACCTTTTGGTATCTATAGTTTGACATCTTCGGATATCTACAGTACCCATTATCTACAGCCATAGAAAATGTGCATAATTAACACAAAAAGTAAATTAAAGAGATATAAATAAGAAACACAGTATGACAACATAAATAATCGGTATATGAATGAGCATTTACATTTACATTTGTATTTGATAATTTGTATCATTGAGTTTTGAATATCAATGTTTGAGTTTTGAAAGTGAATTTATGGTATATGAAAAAATATTGAAGCATGTTTGCATTGTTTATTTAATTAAGTATGCCATCATTGTTTATGTTTGTGTGATGTTTATGAATGTATGTGCTTGGTGGATGACTGCTGTGAGTGATTATCCAATCTAAATGTTCCCCACTAAGCTTTCAAGCTTAGCACGAGTGTTAATCCATGTACGTCCAAGTCATAAAGAGTAAGGTACATGAAACATTTGCAGGGAACAAGGCTAACAAATAGAAGAAAAAAGTAATTTTGGAAGGCGTCTTTAGTTAAAGATGATTGTACATGTAATGGTTAAAGGAAATTGTATATTTTCTTTTGGATTACCATGTAGATGTAAAAATATTTTACTACTGTTAAATGATAATGTTAAGCATTGGGGAGTTTTGTAATGTGTATATGTATAACGTTGAATCGAAATGCATGTCGTGAATGTATGAACGGGAAATTGGTTGCCTTATGTGTGGATGGTTGTAGGTTTCATATATGGGATGTTACAGTAATGTTTGAAAAATTCAAGAACTAATTAGCAAAATTCCCAAATTTTTAAACCTAACCCACATCCACCTCAAACGCCTGCCCCCGACCCATCTCCATCTACTTGTCTCTCATTTTTTGTCTCTCTCCTAGACACTCTCCAATCTTCGTACTCACTCCCTTGTTCTTGTTGGGCCCTGAATTTTTCATAAAATTTATTTTTATAAAACTAGTAAGCTTGAAAATAAGTTAGAATTTATGAATTAAAATTTTTTTGGAGTTAATATGGTTTATTATTAATTTCGTTTGTTTGCATGAATGAGAAGTATAGAATTAAAATGAAGATAAGGAGATAGTAGGAATTAGATTTAATAAGGAAGGGTAAGATTGGAAAGTTGAA
>JAOSBO010028986.1:0-11636 GCA_027563915.1 Erythroxylum rotundifolium | reverse complement strand
TTCTTCAACATACCTCAGATTCCACGGGTAATGGATGGTACATTGTAGGCATTGAGCATACGAAACAGGTGATCTCCCGCCCAGCTGCAGAGTGTCATGCAGACTGGCTCAAGTTACTGACATTTCTGTCCCCTTCAGCGTTTTTTCCTTCTCCTTATTGCCGTTTTGATACTTTCCCTTGCTTCAAATAGTAACAGTAAAACAAGCTAGCTTGAGTTTATTGAGCTTCGGACTCGGGTTAAGTTATTTTTTAAATTTTAACAGTTATTGTAACTTAAATGGTTATTGTAAACTTGTCTTTGAATTCTCTGTATACATATCTGCGACTCACACACAATTGGTAATTGTGTGTATTAGAATAAATTGTCAAATTGATCAATTTATTTCATTGTTTAAAATTATACTAATTAGAGAAGACACCTGTTTTTCAATTTTACTTTTATTTTAAATTTATTACATTAATAAATATATTAATATTAAAAAATAATTTATTAAAAAAAAGTCCATTGAATTTGAAGGAATCTGCTCAACTAGAGATGGATTATCTATCGCTCCTTTTCCTCTTTCTTTCTTTATACTGTCTCCGCCCCCGAAGCATAGCTTAACTAATAAAGGCTTAGATAGTGTGATGCCTGCCATACTAACGATCTGCAAGATAAAGGTTTGATTATATAGTAAGATTAGTAAATAAGCCTAAGTCCTAGTCAGTTAAGGCACGAGAGGTAGAGGTTTCTAATGTTGGAGTTCAACATTGTTTTTTTTTCTTTATGCTGCCTCCGTCTTTGAACCTACAAAGTTGTGGGCCTCCTAAACCAGATGCTGACATCCCACAACTAATTGTCATTGAGTTATTGCATGTGGTTGGAGATTTCGATGAGATGGCTAGGAAAACTGGAGAGGTGGGGACCTATACTGAAATTCCAGGGCCCGTTGCAGTAAATTCATTGCTGACGTTTCACAGACAAAAGTCACGGTCAACCTGCGTAAGATTAGAGGTTAGCGAAATAAGAGTGTGGTACTGTTGGCACTATTATTTTAAGGGGGAAAGAAGCCTTGCGAAGAAGAAGATAAAGAGTTGCGTGCCTGTCTTTGTTGTTTCATCCATTATCTTTGGAATTTACTGTCAGTCTTATCAGATATTGTAATAGCTTATCTTCTGATTTTGATTAGTAAATTGCTTTATTAAAGGTGTTATTTTAGTTCGTTAATTGTCGTTCTGTTTTTGTATGTCTTCCAAAATTCCCGAAGTGATAATTTATACTAATTTTTTATACGAATAAATCACACACGCTTTTCAAAAGGTATACTAGACATTGATAAAATTAAAGATAATGCATAACAAGTACTTTTTGTTGCAGCCTAGTTGGTCCGTCTCATATCTCGCTTATTAATATCCAATTCAAGTTGCATTTGGATGGAAATTTCGATGAGGTTGCCGGAAAAATCGGGAGGTGGGGAATTAGACTTAAATTCTAGGCCCCGTTGCACTAAATTCATTGCTGACCCTTCACAAAGACAAGTCACGGTCAGTGCAAGTTGGTGCCACGTTTTATGCACATGGGAGGGAGAAACCTTGTATAGACTTTAGGAAGCTAGTTGGAAGACAACCTATGTACGTATTATCTATATCAATCATACAAAAATACCACCTTACTAAACAAAATTATCGAAATCATCAACTTGCCTTCTTTGTTGTTATTTTAGATCAAAACTTTCGTTCCACCTAGCAAAGAATTATGGCTGCAGAGCACGTTGGAGGAGCATTTCCCTCTGCTTCCCTTCAAGTTTTGCTTGATAGACTTGCTTCTCCGACGGTTATGGACTTTTTCAAGGGAAAGAAGCTTAACACTAAGCTGCGGGAGAATTTGAAGAAAACGTTCAGATCTGTTAAATGGAAATTTGTATAAATCTCATAAAAAATTTAAATAAGGGATATTAATTACTTGCATGTGATAATTATTTCATTTCGAATAACTTTGGGTCTAACTCTTTCATAAATTGTTAAGAGGTTTTTTAAAAAATAATATACTTTTTATTTGTTTTAATCATCTGCATATCAATTACTTTTGTTGTAGTCTAGTTGATCTATCTACATATTAGCAAATGTTTCACTGAATTATTATTGTTATTGTAAACTTGTCTGTCAATTCTATATATAGGTGTAATATATAATTGTGGCTTTGTGTGTATTAAAATAAATTGTTAAATTGATCAGCCCATTTAATTGTTCAAAACTAAATTTTATAGAAGAAACTTATTTCTCGATTTTATTTTATTTTATTTTTTAATTATTATCATTTTATTATTTATATATATATATGTATTTTTTATACGAGCCTATAAAAATATTTTTTATTAATTAAAAATATAATTATATATTACTAAATCTTCTTTTATTAATATGTTAGAGAAAATTTTATTAAATTGTTATTATTATAAACTTGTATCTTAATTCTATATATACGCGTAACTCACAGTTACTGCATTAAAATAAATGGTCGGTACACACAATATCTTATAATTATAGTTTACGGAAGATGTGACTGCTGTCTGTTTAAACAGTTTTCCGTACACCCACGTGCTAAGAGACAAATGTCAACTATTTATTGGAGCTTGAAGGAAGAAATTCATTTCCACGGAGAAAAGTACAATTGATAAAGAACATAAAAGAACTGATTTTCATTGGGTTGATATCTTTTAGACTTTGAAATTTCGAATTCAAAGTTGCATTCGGTTGGAAATTTCGATGAGATTGCCGGAAAAATCGGAGAGGTAGGGACCTAGACTGAAATTCTAGGCCCCGAGGCAATAAATTCAGTACCGACCCTCCACAAAGACAAGTCAAGGTCAGCCTGTACAAGTTGGTGCCATGTTTTTTTTTTTTTTTATCTCACGAGGTATTTTTGAAGGGTTTTAATTATGGGAAGGCGCCTTTAAACCATCCACATCCACACTAATCTCTGCTCGCACCGGGTCAGCCCGTAAGGGGTAAAGTGCTGGCCAAATAAATTTTTCCATTCCCAGGACTCGAATTCGAGACCTCTGATTAAGGGTCAGCCCGTAAGGGGTAAAGTGCTGGCCAAACAAATTTTTCCATTCCCAGGACTCGAACTCGAGACCTCTGGTTAAGGGATGAGAGTGCTGAACCACTCACACCAACCTGTTTGGTTGTTGGTGCCACGTTTCTACATACGAGAGGAAGAAACCTTGTATAGACTATAGGAAGGCAACTTGTGGATGCATTATATAGCCCTTTTTGATAAATAGCTACTTGAATTATCCGTTAGCTAATTTTATCAGCTATTAATTAATAATTGATTATATTAGTTGATTTGATTAGTGGATTGTATTAGTTATTTATTAAAAATATTTAATAAAATTAGTTGTTTAACATTAGCTGTTTATGTCTAAAATGACTTATGAGGACATAACTTTAAAAAAATTATAAGATTATGAAGATGATTTTAATCATACAAGATGAGATAATGTTATATACTTATTAATCAATTTACAATTGATTTCACTAGTAAATTACTTTAATTGGTTACAATTAGACCATTCTAACAAAATAATTATATAAATACTTTTTATTATTGATATATTTTGATTAATTACTTAATTTAAAATTATTTGATATCTTCATTTAAAATGAGTTATGTAATTAAATTGTAAATATTATTAAAAAATTATATAAAAAATTTATTTTAATATCTTTTTATGGAATTATTAAATAATTAAATAATATTAGAAAAAGATTACAATAAATTTGTAATATTAAATAATCAAATTTTAATGCGCGATCAATAAAACCCAAATACTAAATTAAATTAAAGATTAAAATATAAGTATTATTTAATTATAAATTAGATATTAAACATTAATATCAATAAGGTAAAAAACAGACAAATTGCTTTAGTCTTTTATCTAACCCAGAATTTTCTATAAATCATACACAAATTGAAAGTTGATTGGAAGCAATAGTGCTGATAATGGCAAACCTAAAATGGAGCATATAGTAGAGAGTAACAAGGGCATTATCGTCATAAATCAACCAGCTATCTTGAAAAGTTGGGTTAAAATAACTTGTTAAAGATTAGCTGGTTCGGTTGAATAAGCCAACCCAATCAGCTATTAACCAAACAAATAAATAGCTAATTGATATGAGTCAAACAGCTAACTTAAATCAAACAGCCAAAAAATAGCTAAAAAGCTGATATCCAAACACGACCTATATATCGATCAGAACAGCAGACAACGGCACCACCTTAACACAATTATGGAAATCATCATCCTGCTTCCACCTTACTAAACACAATTATGGAAATCATCATCCAGCTTTCTTTGTTGTTGTTTTAGATCAAAAACTTCATTCCAACCGGCAAAGAATTATGGCTGCAGAGCTTATTATACTTATTATTATTATTATACTAATCTCAAACATATAAACCTTATTTGATATTCAACATGTTACTAACTATGGTTCTATTAACAATTAACTAACAGTTAATTTTATCAATTAATTTGACTAGCAGCTAATATTAGTTATTTATTAAACATATTTTATAAATTTAATTGTTTAGTATTCACTGGTTAAGTATAAAATGACTTATAAAGATATTATTTTAAAAAATTATAAAGTCATGATTATATTTTAATTTTACTAAAATTAAGTTTTTAACTCTAATAAAAAACATAAAAAAAATTCTTAAAAATTTTGTCATCATAGCATATTTTTATTTTCTAACCAGAAAACTTATTTCATTAATAAAAAGTTTTTGTCACTAGGATACATACTCCTAAGTTTTGTAATTAAAAAACTTATTTCATTATAAAAAATTTTATCAATCATGATTTTTAATTATGCATGATTTTTAATTTGAATTATACATAATAATATCACTATAGCATGATTATCATAATTCAAAATTATGAAAGAAGAATATAATTTGTTTCTTACCTACTAATTTTTAGCTGAACATCAAAAATACTCCTCTAATGAAATTTTTCTAAAATCAACTTCTGGAAGTTAAATAAGTCAATCAATTAGTTATTCACCAAACACATTCATTAGTTTTTTAGGACAATTAAACTGTTAACTTGTGTCTTTGCCAAATGAGCGTATAAATCAGCAGCTTTATTTATTTAAAGATGTAAAGATTACCAACTTCCCACAAATTTTCTTTTTAAAAGGATAAAGAAACTGTTTATACCGAAAAATAAGTTCAGCTCATTTTTACCGTTTTGGGCCGAAAACCTGAAACCCATATTTCGAAGTCCAGAGGAAAGCCACCTACCTAGGCCCATTGGAGTTCGATGCCTAATAGAAGGGATGTAGTAGAGTTTGAATGGGAGTAGAAGATTGAGCGTCCAAATTTAAAGAAGGGATAAGAGGATAAGCTGACGGACGCCAACCCAACTCTATCTCTAGTAGATAAGATGAGGATTATTTGAACTTTATCTTTATCTAGCAGGGATACGCTTTTATCAAGGTTGCAAGTTCAATAGGAGTAGGACATTCAATATTTTGGCTATAAATAGGAGCTTTGAAGAAGAAAAAAGGATCCAATATCTGACAAATCAAAAGCCTGACACTCCAGCAAATCTTTGCACTTTTAGCTTATTTCTTTTTCAGCAATCCTTTATTTTTTTTCCTAGCCTAACATTTTTCTTTCCAATTGTCATTAGCTATTTTTTCAATTTTCTTAGTCATTGCATTTTTGTCAATTTGTTTATTAAAAAAACAAAGTACTTCTTGTTAGATTTTTATCCCATTTCTAGCAATACACAATCGTTTCTAATTTCAGTAAGATTACGAGGCACAATTTTTTTCCTATTTTTCTTTAGTTTGGAAACACTTTAATTTCCTGGCACGCTCGCAAACCAAACAAAGGGCTATGTGTTGTCCTTTAGTCAAATAAAGGTCAAACACAATTTTGGCACGGCTGGTGGGACCCACGCACTAACGAGAACAAGATCTAGTAAGAGTACTAACGTTTCCCCCGGTGGAGGCGATGATATAGAAAACGTTGCAACAACAATGCTGGAAGACCAACCTCAGCCTCTTGAGTTAAGTCAATCAAGCAGTATCGAAATCCTTTTAACAAAAGTTCTGGAGGCTATAGAGAAATCAACAGCCGAGATGCGCACTCTCTTGAACACCATGAGGAGTAATCAAAAAGAGATTTTGGCTGCAGTCACTGGATTTGCCATGCCAGAGAAAGACAAAGGCATAGGCGAGGTATAATCAAGTAAGGTGTTGCGCCAAGCTGAATCGCAGGCCAGTAAGTTACCAATGGTCGCGAAAAATCAACTAGTGGCGTCTACAGTCACTCCAACTGAAGGTGAAGGGTCGCCAGCCAAGGCGACCAAGTGGGGAGAAACTTCTCCCATGAGAGAGCTCGGGGGGCAGTCCATCAGGATTGACAGCCCCAACAAGGAAAAACAACTGGTGACTACGTACCAACTACCGCACAAAAGGGATGAGACACCGAGTGCTGCTGTGCATCCGATGTCCATCAACCACAAGACCCCTGTCCAGTTCCACAGCCACACTGGGCTGTCGACTCAACCTCACCTCTATGAAGAAGGAATGAGCTCAGGGGGCAATGGGAGTCTGTGGGGACCAACCAGATGCAAGCACCCCCAAGGAGTGCAAGTCACCAGGCTATTCAGCAGCTGGTGACTATAAGCCAAGCAATGCACGGGCAGAACGCTCAGACCATTGATCCGGTTACCAGGGATGCACTTCGTGAGATCGTCCAAGAATTGTTTGGCCCCGGGTTCAACCAGATCGTCCGACTTCAGTTTAGGAAACCTTATCCTGAATTCATAGACAAAGCAGCCTTTTCTAGGGGTGTAAAAATCTCGAATTTCACGTTGTTTGCTGGGGAAGACGGGTAGTCTTCCATCTAGCACATAGCAAGGTTCACTACTCAATGCTCGGAATTTTCTAGTTATGACAACTACCAGTATCTACTTTTGAAGTTGTTCCTAAATTCGTTAACTGGAGATGCTTTCTTTTGGTATGTGTCACTACCGAGGGGCTCCGTGTTCGGCTGGGCAGATATGACAAGAGTCTTCCACGCCTAGTTTTACAAAAGTGAGCACGAAGTCAATATTGCAGACTTGTCCAGGCTCACTCAGTGCGCTGGAGAAAGAGCAGATGACTTGATTGCTAGGTTCAAGAGAATGACAAACAAGTATAGGATTAACATCCCAGAGACTGAGTTTGTGAAGATGGCGCAAAAAGGGTTAGACCTGGAGTTGAGGAAAAAATTTCAAGGGATGGAATTTAGAGACTTTTTCGAGTTGGCTTTGAAGGTGACAGAATACAAGGAGCTACTTAAAGAAGACCATAAGCTCTAAAAGCAAGTCATGGGGACTTATTTCAAGGAAGTTCACAATACTGAAGTAGAGGTTGCTATAGCTGCCGTATCCGATACTGGAAGCGTAGTATGCCCACACGTAGCAAAGATGCCTCTTGGAGTATAACAAAACAGTGACAAGAGGGGAAATAGATGCACGTTCGATGTAAGTAAGACATCGAAAATTTTCGATTATCTTATGA
The DNA here is from genome assembly GCA_027563915.1 of Erythroxylum rotundifolium. Taxonomy (NCBI): domain Eukaryota; kingdom Viridiplantae; phylum Streptophyta; class Magnoliopsida; order Malpighiales; family Erythroxylaceae; genus Erythroxylum; species Erythroxylum rotundifolium. The sequence goes on along the minus strand of JAOSBO010028986.1, from coordinate 4,069 downwards.
AGATTGACTTTATTTCCTTGCCGGAAGACCATGCTCTGCCCACTAAGGAGGAGATGAAGGCTAAAGATTATTGCAAATACCACAATGCGTGGACTCATTCTACCAACATGTGTTGGGCCTTCAGGAACGTGATTCAAGATCGCATCAATAGAAAGATTCTCAAGTTCCCATAGGAGGCAATGCTCATTGAGAAGAATCCATTCCCGATGGGGTCAGTGAATGTAGCAAGTATCGATATGAGAAGTTGACTCAACCAAAAGATGAGGGAAGAGCATACGAATCAAGTGTGGAGGCTTAAAAAGTTGAACACGTGGAAAAGGGAAGACGGCCTCACCATTGCGTCTAAAGGAAGAATCAGGGCACTGGAAAGGCTCAGTAGACGGATCACCGAAAATAGCAATAAAGATGGTGACCAGCCAGTCGCAAATACTGTTGGTCACCCGAAATTCGTCAAGCCACCAATGCCCAGAACAGCTGAAGAGTGGATTCGGGTGGAAAGCAGAAGGAAGGGCAAGAAGGAAATACCTACCGCTGCACAGAAAAACGTTAGAACAAGAAAAAGAAGGTCGCAACGCTTGAAGTTGGCCGAGAGATTGTTTTGAAAAAAAGAAGAACTGGAGGCGAGACTTCAGAAGCAGACCATGGCTCACTTGGCAGAAAAACAAGATATACTTATCAAAGGGAAGGAGTTAGTCAACATGACTAAGCAGATGGTTGAGCACTATGATGCAGAGATTTAAAGGAACAAGTTCAGAAGAAAGGCAACCGAGGATGGTGTTATTGAAGACCAGGAAGACGGCTACTTCAATGTTGGTGAAGTCCCTGTGTATTACTTGGGAGCCGCTTCAGTGTTATTACCAGTCATTTTCCGTCGGGTCGACCCTGATAACGAGACGGCAGACAGGGCGACAGAGGAAGGGAAGGTATCGGCTACAGAAGAAGAACAAAGTCCAGCGGAGAAGTTTTCAAAGGAAACGCAGGACACTGAGGAGAGTAAAGCTCTGACGTTCAAAAAGCCGTTGACTGTGAATCACATTAAACCACTGTACATATGGGCCTGCGTCAATGGAAAACCACAGAACATAGTCCTGATGGACAATGGAGCAGCTGTAAACGTGATCCCCCTGAAAGTGCTGTTAGGACTCGGGAAAAGAGAAGAGGACATCATCACTACAGACTTAGTGGTGATTGCGGTGACTGGGGACGTAGCAAGGACTTTGGGAATAGTTTCACTACAAATCACAGTTGGGAGCAAGACGGGGTGTCTACTTTCTTTGTAATCAACACCAACGCGAGTTACAAGTTGCTTCTCGGCAGAGACTGGATTCATGCAAACATGTGTGTGTCGTCTTCTCTTCACCAGTTCTTATTGTTCTGGAATGGTGACAACGTGGAAATTGTTAAGGCAGTAAATAACCCTTTCAGTGCTGAAGTCAATTTGGTGGACACCTGCTATTACCACGGAGACATCACACAAATTACTTTTGAAGGATCGGACAAAGAGGGCAGGCCTTATAAGCCGGTGGAGACAGACAAAAGCATCAGGCCTTATAGGCTGATGGAAGAAGACACTGGCCAGTCAGGCCAATGATAGTCCAAGGAAATAAAGATGGGTGGCCAATGGCTGCAAGGGACACCCAGGAAGCAATTTTGCAGCAGACCAGGAAACAAATGGTAGTTAACCATGAAATCTACATGTTCGGGACAGAGTTGGTGTATGAAGGAGAGATCCCAAAAATAGTAAGAGATGAAATAAATCTAGAGGAGCTACAAGGTACGCCGCCCAAAATGGAAGATGAGAGACTTCAAGTGAAGGATCCTCTAGAAAAAATCAACCTGAATACTGTCGAGGATCCTAAGGTGACATACATCAGTGGCCTTGTTAGTAAAGAACTACGTGAGGAGATAATCGAGCTGCTTCATGGGCACAAAGATTGTTTCGCATGGGATTACAAGGATATGCCAGGGTTAAGTCGAAGTTTAGTGGAACACCGACTGCCCATCAAACCTGAATTTCGTCCCTTTCAGCAGCCACCCAGGAGGATGTCCAAGGAAGTCGAGTTGAAGGTGAAGGAAGAAATAGAGAGGCTCCTCAAAGTAGGTTTTATCAGACCAGCTAAGTATACCAAGTGGTTGGCAAATATAGTTCCCGTAGTCAAGAAAAACGAAAAAATTAGGGTATGTGTAGATTTTTGCGACTTAAATGCCGCCACACCCAATGATGTGTATGTAATGCCGGTCAGTGACATGCTCATTGATGCCACGGCCAACCATGAAATATTAACATTTTGGGATTGTTTTGCTGGCTATAATCAAATCAAATCAAAATCGGTGAGGATGATATTCATAAGACAACGTTCCGGTGTCTAGGGGCAATTGGTATATTTGAGTGGGTTATGATGCCTTTCAGGCTAAAGAACGCTGGAGCTACTTAGCAAAGAGCCATGAACCTCATTTTCCACAATATTATTAGAAAAATTATCGAAGTCTACATCGATGACGTGGTCATGAAGTCCAAAAAACAGGGTGACCATGTAGAACATCTCAGGCAGGGATTCGAGAGACTAAGGAGACACCAGCTTAAACTTAACCCACTGAAGTGTGCCTTCGGAGTTAGAGTTGGAAATTTTCTCGGATTCCTAGTCCATCAAAGGGGTGTGGAAGTGGACGACAACAAGGCTAAAGCGATTGCACAGGCAACACCTCCTAAAAATAAAAAAGAGCTTCAAAGGTTCCTGGGTCAGGTTAATTACCTAAGGAGGTTCATCTCTAACTTGGCAGGCAAGACAAAGGTCTTTTCGAAGCTGCTCAAACTGAAGAAAGAAGAAGATTTTCTGTGATAGACACCAGTAAGCATTTGACAAGATAAAGGAATATTTGTCTTCACTATCAGTGCTCATGCCACCAAGAAAAGACCATCCCCTTAGTTTATACTTAGCAGTGTCAAAAACTTCAATCGGATGCATTTTAGCTCAGAACAACACTAAAAGTAACGAACAGGCCATTTACTATTTGAGTAGGATTCTTAAAGATGATGAAATTAGGTATTCTCTTATTGAAAAAGTGTGTCTGGCCTTATATTTTGCCTGCACTAAGTTAAGGCATTACATAATAGGAAATTTGGTGTTTGTAATGTCCAACACCGACGTGATCAAGTACCTATTGACAAGGCCGATTGTCACTGAGAGAATAGAAAAATGTGTTATTGCGTTAGCCAAGTTCTCTCTCCATTTCCTACCCCGAAAGTCTGTGAAAAGGCAGGCCATCGCAAATTTCCTAGCTGACCATCAGAGTGTAGAAGTCCCCGACACTGGAGAACCAGATCTAAACGTGTTCTATTTAGAAAAAGCCCCATGGATTTTAAAGTTCGATGGGTCTAGCACAACTGATGCCGCTGGGGCAGGAGGGTCTAGCACAACTGATGCCGCTGGGGCAGGAGTCATTATTATATCTCCAGCAGGTGTCAAAACTACGCTCTCTTTCAATCTCAATTTTCCATACACCAACAATCCAGCTGAGTATGAAGCTCTAATAATCGGGTTAGAGATCCTTAAAGAATTCGATGCCAAAGACAACCATATATGGGGATTCACAACTGGTCATTAAACAACTAAACGGTGAGTACAAATGCAGTAGCTTTTCTCTGGCACCGTATTTTGCTGCTACGGTTTAGTTATTAGATGATTTTGAGAGTGTGGATCTATTCTATATTCCACCGGAAGACAATTGGGAGGCAGATTCGATGGCTAGGGTGGCTTCTAGAATAAAGATGTCCGATGAGTTGATGCATAAGTTCGTCCTTATTCAGAAGAAAAATCATCCTGCCATCAAAGGCCGAGGGATGCTAGTGGATGTGTTTAATACTGGTGTAGAGTGTGCTGGTGACTGGAGGAGCTCTATCAGAGAATACCTGGAAAATCTGAAAGGAAGGACACCCTATAGAATCAAGATGCAGGCACTAAATTATCTCTTAGTTGAAGGCACTCTGTACAGGAAAAGTGCCGATGGCCTCCTCCTTAGATGTTTAGGCCCGGTGGAGTCAATGGAAGTCTTGAAACAAGTACATGAA
>JAOSBO010028963.1:0-11637 GCA_027563915.1 Erythroxylum rotundifolium | reverse complement strand
AGCAATAGAAATTCCTTTTTCATTTTGTAACTTTTTGGATAAAACTTTAAAGCATTTAAAAGATTCATCTTTATGAGGTAAAAACAATATCCAAAAAAATCTAGTAAAGTCATCAACAATTACAAGACAATACTTCTTTCGACCAAGACTTATTGTTCTAGTAGGTCCAAACAAGTCTATATGAAACAACTTTAGTGGTCTAGATGAAGTTACAATGTTCTTAGATGAAAAAGATGCTTTAACTTATTTTCCTTTCTGATAACTCTCACAAAAGAAATCTTTGTTTTAAAACTTATCTTTGGAAAACCTCTTACCAAATCATGTCTATCTAATTTGGAAATATGTTTAAAGCTAACATGTCCTAGCTTTTTGTGCCAAATTAGTTTTTCATCATCTTTTGATATAAGACATGAAATATTTTGAACTTTCAAATCGTCTAAGTTACTTTTATAGAGATTGTTTCATCTTTTGGCAAAAAAGAATATAGACCCATCCTTGTTTTTAACTAAACAAGAATTTTGATTAAAGGATACTTCAAAACTATAATCACATAACTAACTTATACTCATTAGATTATGCTTTAAACCATCAACTAGCAGAATATTATCAATAGATGAAAAGGAATCTTTACCAATTTTGTCAATCCCAATAATTTTGCCATGCTGGTTGTCTCCAATTACTGATCCTCCATGTTTAAGTTAGAGGTCTAGGAACATAGACCTTCTACCCATCATGTGTCATGAGCAGCCACTATCTAAGTACCATCAATGGTGTTTGCTTTTTCCATGTAAGAAGATCTGCAGTATATACTATATCCTTCTTAGGTACCTATATTTTCTTAGGTACCCATATATAGTCTTATAATTATTGTTAGAATAATAATAAAAATGTTGTTTCTTATTCCCCCTATTAGGAACAAACTTCCTATTATGAAGAACATTACGATTATGAGTAGTACTTCTTCTAGAAAATCCTAAACCACTTTTATCATCTGGATGTCTATAACTTCCAATAACATTATTCATCCTTTTTGTGCTTTCTATAAATTTTGATAAATCTACTGAAAGACTATTAATCCTTTGTTTTAACTGATTAATCTGCTCAGATCTCTCTACAGTTACTTTCTTTTTCATATCGTCTACTTGTCTTTTAAGGCATACATTTTCTTCTTCTAATAGTTTTGTTTTCTTAGAATTTTCAGCACACTTCTTTTTTAACAATCTATATTGTTTTAAAATAGCTTGTGAATCTTCTAACAATTCTAAATAAGTATACTAAAGATCATAAAAGTCAAAGATTACCTCATCATCGCTTTTTCCTTCAGCTACTAAGCATATATTTGCTTGTTCTGATGAATCTGAAATGGATTTAGATTTAGACGGATCCAGATCTTCCAATGTTGCCATCGTGCCCTTTTTGTTTTCTTAACTCTTCTTTTGTTTTCTTTTGAGCAAGGGGCATTTAGACTTCTAATGTCCTGGTTTATTACACTCTAGCAGACGATAGAGATTTTATCATTCTTTGAATCATCTATGCTAATCGTTTTGAAAAAGGAGACTTTACTTCCCTTTTTCTTTTTCGAAATCCTTCTAATTTTTCCTGAAATGAAAGATAAATCATCTTCATATTCACTTGAATCTTTCTTGATTTCTTCAATCTTTAATGCTTTTGAAGTCGTACTTCTATTTTTCTACATCTTCTGATTCTTCTGACCAGCCTTTAATGCAATAGATTTATCCCTTCTGGGTTTATCTTCTGCATCAAAATCTACTTCATGAATTTTCAGTGAACCAAGCAATTCATCAAGCTTTAGCTTGCTTAAATCCTTAGCCTCTTGTATTGCTGTTACTTTGGGTCTCCATCTTTTTGGAAGACTTCTGGGAATCTTTTTGACATGGTCTTGACTATTGTAGATTCTCCCCAAAGCTTTAAGTCCATTAATAATTGTTTGGAATCGTCCAAACATTTTATAAATAGACTCGTCATCTTTCATTTTAAACAACTCATACTGATAAATAAGAATACCAATCTTGGATTCTTTCACCTGGATTGTGCCTTCATGTGCATTGGCTAATGTGTCCCACATTTCCTTTGCAGATTCGCATCTATAAACCTTATCATATTCACTTCTGCTTAGAGCACAACTTAAAAAGAACTTGGCCTTTGATTTTAATTGAACATGAGCTTTCTGATCGGCTGACCATTGTTCACGAGAGATGTTTTTCCCTTCATAGTCCGTTGGAACATATGGATCACTTTCAATAATATCCCAAAGATCAATGTGAGAGGATTTTATGAAGAACCGCATCTTATCCTTCCAATAATGATAGTCTTCACCATTAAATGCAGGGGGTCTTGAGATAGAGGAACCTTTAGCTATAAAAACATGTGATTCAACCATGGATCTTTGTCCTTACTTTGTAACAGTGTTTCTTGGAAACTTGTACTCTGATACCAACTAAAGTAAATCATTTGTTAATATAGAAATCACTTATAATATGTAAAATGCACAAGAAGGGGGTTGAATTGTATAAAATCATCTAAGATAGTTATCTTTATAAACTTCTTAATTTTCTTGAAAACTCAAACGATCACAAAACAATACACTTAATTTGTTTAAATAATGCAACAGTAGAAAACTCAAACGATCACAAAACAATACATTTTATCTTAGATTTCACTATCTCTTTAACTTTACAAGTATTATTTTTACTCTTTCAGAGCCTCTTCTGGACTCTTTCATAAAGTATTCTTTATCAGCTATCTTAGCCTCTTCAGGCTCTAGCCTTCCTTTCATTAGAAAAGATATTGTTTGAGCTTTTCTAAACTCATGCTATAGGTGTTCTTGATCTCTATCTTTCTTCTTTTCACTCAAGATATTTTTGTACAGTAAAAGATAGCTAAAAGTTATTTTGTCTACTACTACACTAATATTTATAGTCTAATTTACCAAAGGTCTTCTTGGAAAAAAAACTACTTGTTGAATCTTTAAAGATCTGTTGTTAGTTGAGTCCTATAACTACCTCCAGCTAACTAACTATCGTTGTAAATTATATCATCTTGATTTTATTTGTGTGCTTCATCTTTTATCTTCACATCATCTTATGACTTCGTATCGTCTTATATCTGCGCATCTTCTTATGACTTTGCACCATCTTACGACTGTGCATTGTCTTACATCTACGCATCGTCTTATGAATTTATATCATCTTATGACTGTACATCATCTTATGACTTTGTGACTGTGTATCGTCTTATGTTTGCGCATCGTCTTATAACTTCGCATCATCTTAAGTCTGCACATCGTGTCTTTGTATCTGGTCACTTAACTAAATCATCAAAAAAGCTTACACACTTCTATTATTATTATTTGACTTTCATTAAAATCAATAGAAGAAGTGAAGTCTTTTTGACTTAACAATAGTTATCCAGCATAGGATCGTCTAAACTTGGTAATTCGGTAATCTCATAATCAATCAAACTTTCGTTAAGATCGGATAAAACCCTCTTTCTCTCAATCGGTAGTTCCTAGGTTGATTCTTAATTAGGTTGCGTCATTTGTTGTCTTGTTTATATTTCTGAATTTTAATTCTTGCAATTGATTGTTTGATTGATTTTTTTTTGCATTAGTTGTCTATTTAGGTTTTTATGAAATTTAATTAAGCCTTAAATTTTATGATTAGATTACCCTCCTCGTGGGAATGATACCTTAGGTACTACGCGAATGACCTGTGCGCTTGCAGAATATTAAGGTTAAAAAAAGTAGAACTTAGTACACGTAACCTGACGATTAGTGGTTCCTCATCTTCGTTACGTCTACTAGTGCATTCCAATAGCATTTTTTTATTTTATTTCAATTTTATTGATGTGTAGAAGTGGGATAGTCGTTGAGCATAGGTGTTGATGAATATTGAATTTTTTCTAAACTCACCTTCGGGATTTTTATCTTTGAGATTAATGAAATTTGATTTGTTTTGTTTTTATTAAGTTATTTGTGATTTAATTTCTGCGCTTAACAATTCGGTAATAAACTAAGAGGGTGAGCCGAGTGAATATCATCAAATTGGGCTAACGAGAGTTAGGTAGTTTGATAGATAAGAATTGAATCAAACTAGTGAAATCATGTAACGAGAGATGGAGAATAGGTTTTTGGTAGGTAATTTTACAATTTCAGAACTAATTTAGGTTTTGGGTTATTAGAAATCAAGAGATTACATTTCTATAATTTAATTTAGGGATTATAAATTAGGGTTAAAGATTATAACTCGAGAGAGAGTAATATGCCCTAGGAATGTCTAGACCCGACAATTTGGTGATTCCATAGTTGTTTAGAATTTCATTAGATTCGGGTAAAGCCTTGCTTTTTCTTAATTGGTAGTTTCTAAGTTGATTCTTGATTCAGTTATGCAAAATTGCGATCTTGTTTATGTTTCTAAATTTTAATTCTCGTAATGGACTGTTTGATTGATTAATTTTTTACATTAGTTATTTATTTGGAATTATTGTGATTTAATGCGACCTTAGATTTTAGGATTAAATTACCCTCCTCATGGAAACAATACCTTAGGTAGTACGCGAACGACCCGTGCGCTTGCGGAAATATTGAGGTTATAAATATTAAAATTTTTCATACATAAAACGCTTCAATCAAAAGTTACACAAGAGAACTTGATCTCACTTCCTGAATTCTCAGTATTACTTAATCATTTAGTAATGGTTACTTTTGTCTCTTTCCCTATTGATCTTAGAATTTTCATAAGCAATAAGCCATCATTCGTCTAGTTTTTTAATTTGGAAGTTCCTCTTTCAACATACACTTTAGATATCAAAGTTTATGAGTTAAATAGCCTAATATGCTTTATGTTCTAACTCAGTCGGGAGATGGCATGCTTTTCTATAGACTAGCTTATAGGGAGTAGTGCAATTAGTGTCTTATACACTATCCTATGTCTTATACGCTATCCTACAAGCCCATAGAGCATCCTCTAACTCAATTGACCAGTCCTTCCTTTAATGCTCGATAGTTTTCTCCAAAATTTGTTTTAAATCCTTATTATATAGCTCGACTTGGCCACCAATTTGAGGGTGATATGGCGTGGTAATTCTATAATTAATTTTGTACCCTTTAAGAATTTTTTTATTTGCACATTGCAAAAATGTATACCATATCACTGATAATCACCCTAGGTGTGCCAAAATGGGAAAATAGACCTTTAAGGATTTTCACGACCACCCTACCATTATTAACTGGCAGAGCTTGTGCTTTCACCTATTTAGAGACATAATCAATTGCAACTAGGGTATATTTATTACCAAACAAATTTAAGAATGGACCTGTGAAATCAATACCCATATGTCAGATATTTCCCAACCAAGAATGAAAAATTGGGGTAATTAATCTCGACAAAACACCTTACCCAATCTCTGGCATTGATCACATAAAACTACATATCTCTAAGCATCCTTGAAAATCTACAAAATAATTCGCAATGTCTATAAACTAAGAGGTCTTAGTTTCCCTTACTTCCTTTTCATTATAGAGATGTTATTCTAGGAAGGTATCTTCAATGCCCTCTTCATTCAATTCTTCCAATTTTGGATTCCAATTCAGTAAGGTATCTAGGCTTGATAGATAAAATAAATAAATTTTAATAATAATAATAAAATTAAAAAAATAAAATTGACAAAAATAACGAATTGACAAAAATAAGGAAGTCGCGATCGCGATGAGTGAGTTACAATTTTTACAGCGGTCGTGATTGTGCACTGTCGCAATTGTGACTTACTCAATCAGCAGAGTCGCAATCGCGATGATCGTGACTTCCTTGTTTAACCCATAACCTGCTACTATTTTTGTTCTTCTTCTTCCGAACTAAATTTTTTTCTTCTTTCTTTCTTTCACGTATAACTACATCTATAAATTAAGTTAACATCATTTTCGACTTCCAAATAGTTGAACAAACTCATAAGCAGATCAAAACTTAAGATTAAACATAAACATTCAAAACCAAAATTCACGTACGTAACTGTGCATGTCCATTTTTCTGTATTTTCATTCTTGCATTCCTTTCATTTTTTTGTTTTTTTCTCACATCCCTACATCACCCTAAACCTATCCTTTAACTCAAAAACTCCTTTCACTAAGAAATTGAATTTTAAACTGGATTGGTTCACACCTTTGACTTTTTCTACATATATATATAAATATATATATATATATATTAAGTAAATTATTTAATAATAATAAATAAAATAAATAATTATAATATTATTCTTAACAATAACTAGAAAATTAATAATAATAAGATTAATAAAATTATAAATAATAAGAAATCAAATAATAAAAATAATAATAATAAATAAATTTATTGATTATTATTATATATACTCAAATAGGAAATTAATAATAATAATAAGAATAATAACAACATTATAATAATATTTAATATTTAATAAAATATAAATTGGGAAGCCGATTCAAAAGAAGATAAATTCGTTGTTACGGCTTGACGTGAAAATCAATGGTTCTTTTTAATTAAAACATTGACGTATTAGTTGCGGTACAGAATATGTGCAGAGTTAGTAAAACAAAGGATCTGAATCCAAAAATGAGGGGACTTTAATTGTCCTATCAAACAAACACTACGGAGTAGAGGAGAATGGACGTACTAGCGGCTTGGTGCGGCAATGAGTAGAAAAGAGAGAGGAGTACCTGGCTTAGAGGCTAGCGGCTAGGAGGGCTAGCGTGGAGAGTGGCGTAAGCGGAGAAATAAAAGTGAGTAGCGTGAGAGAAGATGGGTGTGTATAGTAACTTGGGTTTATTTTATTAATTCATCAAATCGATGAATAGTGAGAGAAGAGATCGTCAACTTGAGAAGAGAGTAGCTAGGATTTTCGGTAGGTTATTAATAGGGGTTAAAATATTTTTTCGAGAGAGACCCATAAAACGGTAACATCCTGATGCTGGTTCGGATCGACGCCGAGGATCTGAGTTAAGTATATTTTTTGATTTTTTGATTTCTTTCTCTCATTAGAAATTGATTGTGTTATCCTATGTTTATTAGATTGGGTATTGTAAACGGATGATTTTAATCCGTTCATTGAATCGTTTGCTTTCATACCCATTGCTAAAGTTTTGATATAATCTGTAACTGTTATGTTGAAAATCATGTGTAGTGACGAATGATTCATAAATCAATAGGGATAACATGGCCTAGGTAAATGATGCAACGTATATGGCTGTTGCCTTGATTGAATGATTTTCCTAATTCATAATGCTACTGCCTAATTAAATCTAAAGACCGTATCCTAGGATATTCAGTAGTTAGGTTTAATTACTAATTGTATCTTGATTAAACAAAACCTAAGGGAAAACTCGGGTTAGTTATTAACCCACAATTAATATTTTTTAGCAGAGGTTTGAGAATAACAAATCGTTGAATTATTCTTAATTAGGGTATAAGTCGAGATTGAACCGAAGAATCGGATCCCTACAAAATTCCCAAATTTTACCATTTTTCGCATATTTTCTTTAATTTGTTTTTATTAGTTAGTTTAATTTATTTTTTTATTCCAAAATCCAAACCCCTCATTTTTTTGAAACACTAATTAATTTCATTTTATAAGCTAACTGAACACTACCTATGGGATCGACCTAGACTCATCACTGATATCGTAGTAGTCTAATTATTTTATTTTGACTAACGTTACGACGCGCCAGTCAATTTTGGCACCGTTTCAAGGAGTGCAGTGTTTAGTTTTTGTTTGTGATTTTAATTGATGTTTAACATACATTTGTTCGTAATTAGTTTGTTGTCAGTTATTTCATGATCCTTTCTTTATTGTGTTTGTGTTTTATAGAAATTAAAAAAAAATCATCATGGATAGAAGTAATTTTGTCTTTAATTCATATTCCCAATCCTATAGCAATGTTTAGGCTGATCAACCTAACTTTTATTATGGATGAGGTAATCATCAGAACTACTTCCATGATAGATTGCAGGAAGCACAACAATTCTCATGTTATGTCTAGAAGACTGTACTTCTTCTATTGATTTTGATGAAAGTCAAATAAAAATAATAATAGAAGTATGTGAACTGTTTTGATGAGTTTGTTAAGTGCGCAGATAAATGTAAGTAGCACAAATCATCAAATCAAGATGATATTCAAGAGCTGACTAAGACAAAGTGTAAGATGGACCAGACAAAGTCACAAGACTAAGACGAAGCCAAGTCATACGACGAAGTAAAGACATAAGGCGAAGCAAAGACATAAGACGAAGAATACAAATGAAATCAAGATGCTATAACTAAAGAATAATCTACAACGTTAGTTAGTTAGTTAGTTGGAGTTGGTTACAGGACTCAACTAATAGAAAATCTCTGAAGATTCTACAAGTAGTTTTCTTAAGAAGACCGTTGGAGAGCTAGACTATATAGACAAAACAACTTTTTACTTACTTTTACTTACACAAAATAATTATGTGATCAAGTGAGTATGCTATAAAAATATCTTGAGTGGAAACAAAGGAAGAAGAGAGATCAAGAACACCTATAACGTGAGTGTAGAAAGCTCAAACAATATCTTTTTAAGTGAAAGGAAGGCTAGAGGCTGAAGAGGCTAAGATAGCAGATAAAGAATACTTTGTGAAAGAGATTTGAAGAGGCTTTGGAAGAGTCGAAAGAATACTTGTAAAGTTGCAAGAGATAGTGAAATATCAGATAAATTATGAGGATTGGACGTAGCCTAAAGGTTAAAGGTGAATCAGTATAAATTGCGGTGTCATATTCTCTAATCCTTATCTCTTTAATTTCTTGTTGTTAGAAGAATAGATACTATTTCCGCTATTGCATTACTTAAACCAATTAAATGCATTGTTTTGTAGTCGTCTGAGTTTTTCAAGAAAATCAAGAAATTCTAAAGATTACTATCTTAGACGGTTTAACACAATTCAACCCCCCTTCTTGTGTATTTTACATATTATACGTGATTCCTATATTAACAAGTGATTTATTTTAATTGGTATCAAAGCACAAGTTTCTAAGAAACACTGTTACAAAGTAAGGACAAAGATCCTTGGCTGAATCAAAATGTTTTTATAGCTGAAGATGCTTTTATATCAAGACCCACTGCATTCAAAGGTGAAGATTATCATTATTGGAAGGATAGGATACGACTCTTCATAGAATTCACACATATTGATCTTTGGGATATCATTGAAAGTGGTCCATATATTCCAACAGACTTTGTGTAACACACCACCCTCTTGAGACTCGTACTCGACATCCTGTGTGATGTCCTTGAACTTGCCCCGTGAGGGTGGCATACTAGAGCATTCAGTCAGTCAAATCTCATTAAAAAAATCTTTTTTTCCTTTTAAAACAATGCACACTTTTGTGGAAAATCAATCATCAATTCGGACCGATTTCAATCATAAACTTTTTCAATCACATATATAATAATCAATAGAATTTCAATAGCCAAATTGAGGCTCATTACAAAAACAAAACACTTTAGTCATAAAATCTTTACATTCTACCATAAAAACCATTGTATACACTTTATAAAAAAATTTCAGAATACATTATTTTACAGAAATCACATAATACAAATTTATATAAAAAAAGCAAACACTAATGCAGACACGAACTGATCCTGACATCGATCCCTTACTTGTATGTTGTAGGGATACTCCCGTTTGCCTAATAGGATACTCTTCTGATCTTGAAAATATTTGCAAATTTTAGGTGAGTTTTGCGAACTTAGTGAGTAACCATCATCGTTGGCTCACCCAGTCACATAACACATAAATCACATTCACAACATTTCCCATTTCACAATCAATACAATTTAATCATTCATATTATGCACATGTAGTGTGTTTGAGACCCACTTTCTATTTATCACTTCGTTATGATCGAGTGCCTAAACTGTCCCATATAGGGCTCATTAAACATTGAGCCTAAGGCTCTGAATCACTTTTAAGCTCAAGGCTCTTTTTCACTCGTTGAACTTTAAGCTCTAATTGGTGCCTACTCGTTGAACATTAAGTTGAGAATCACATTTTCACTTACATGCAAATGCTCATTCTTAACACATTTATCATCAAATTTTCACATACAAACAACACTTTAATATCTCAACCAAGCATCACAATCATCGGACCTCCTGTCCAGAAACCAACACAATCAATCACATTCATATATATATATATAGACATTCAACAGTTAATCAATACCAAAATTCACACAAAACAAACAATGAAATGAGGCCATCTAGGTCTACTCACAGTACACTCTAGATTAGCATTTGCTTCCCAATTCTGGGAATGCCTGAATGCGGACATTTAGTTTGCACAACAATATTATGCAATACCCACGTTGCACACACATTAATAATTGTACATTCTTAAATATTCCTTTATGCACAATTGTGTATATGAACTATGTACAATGCATACTCAATGACAATCTCCGGTATCTTTTCATTGTTCTCATCACATAATCATTCATATTTCCAAACGCACATAAGCATCATTTATACTTATGATTTATACCTCAATAAAACCATAAAAACCAAAATTCATAACTCATTTCTTCAATTCGGATTTTTCCTAAGACACACATTCAAGTCAACTTTACATGATCAATATCATAATGAAAATGAAGAAATTAGAGGACAGCTTATTCTATAAAATTGTTTTTCTATCTCTTAAGTTTCTAATGACACCAATCTCATTCAATTTGGTTCAGTATCCTAATAGTTATACTTATAATACCCCAGACTGTGTATAATGATACTTTTGGCTAGTTCATGATCATACCCTCAAATTGTACAACTCATAAATTTCAACTCAGATATCTAAAAAATTACAAAATTAATACCAATTGAAAGATAAGAGAATGGAGTACAACTTTTGTGAAGATACATTTGTCTGATTCAGTCCATATCCATTCATTTTTTATGATAACATCAAAACAAAATTTTTGTCTCGGGTAGTACTACAACCTCAATTAAGACTCAATTTCACACTAGATTTTGAAAGTATTAGAGACAGAATTAAATTTAGTCCTCTGTATGAAAGTTGTAGAATTATGTCTCTAATTTAACCTGAATCAAGAATTACCTCATTTGGATATGTACAGCTCAAGATATCATAAAATACCAACACATGTTCAAACCCGCATAACAACCCTCGGGTCGCGGTCGCGACTTGCCTCTGAGCCACTGCACTCCTTCTTCTTTACCAACATCTCTACTTCCGACCTCCATAACTTTTGATCCAGAACTCAAAAAATTTCCAAATTTTATATCAATGGAAATCTAAAAGAAAGATCTAAAATTTTCATGAAGACCATTTTGTCAAAATCCATCTAGATCATTACAGTAAATTCGTGAAAGTTTCGGATCAAAATTTTAACTCTTTTACTAATTTTATCCGAATTTCACTTCCATTTTAATCCTAGAAAGGGAGTTTTTTGGCAAATTCTTCTTCCAAATAGTTGTTCATCTATTTCTTAAGTTTCCAAATAGCCTAATTTAACACAATTTGTCTTAGTGTTCTAAACTTTATACACAATTTACTCTATACTGTTCAGAAACAGAGACAAATTCTGAAACTCAACTTCAAGACAATT
>JAOSBO010028945.1:16489-27026 GCA_027563915.1 Erythroxylum rotundifolium | reverse complement strand
TAATCTAGTAGAGGGTTAAGGTTAGAGGTATTTGGATAATGTAGTACAAAAGTCATCAAACCTAGTGAAGCATGAAAAACACTCAATGGAGTATCAAGTGTAAAAATTAGCATTCACTTAAAAATAGGTAACATCAATTATGATGAATGAAAAAAAATTTTTTTGTAATTGATATTCAAGAATTCATATACAAACCATATGAAGCGTACAGAATTAGGAGGAACTGCTCAAAGAAATTAATGGTAAGCAATAAATTATAACCATAAGGAGTGATCCTTCAAAGTAACATCTCCCTCACTCACATCATACTTAAATAACCCATTCCATACAACTTTAGAAGGAAAAACTAACATAGATTACTTTGCAAAATAAGTGAATTTCTCCTTGATAAATTTATTTAAATATTTTTATTTCTTTATTTTGAAAATTAAAAGAACTGTATCAATAATGGAATTTGCTAATAAGAGATGAAATTAGATTCAAAACATTATAACCAATCTGCATATATGCACACCCCCATACTTATACTTTTGTTCATCTACAAATAACAACAATCACAAATGTTCCACTAGCTTTAAGGCTTGGCTAAGACATTTGGTTAGGTTAAAGGCTTATACTATGGTTAACACAAAAAAAAGGTAAATAAAGCTCAAGGGGGTTTAACAAAAGGAACGATCATATTAATAGGTAGGCTATTTGGCTAATGTAGCTTGTAAAATAAAGAATGGCTATATCATTTTCATATTAATGCATGTGATAAAAATGTAACCTCAAATAGAAAATCAAAACAAAGTCAGGATGTACATGTCATGAAGGTCACACATGAATAAAAGACAATGAGATCGACATGGATGTGTTAGTCTAAAAAGCTTATATTTACCCACTAGTCATTACTCTTTTAAAAATGATGTACATTAACCAATCATTAAGAGTAAAATTATATGCCCAAGCTACCATGAATTTATCTGGTTGAGTAAAATTATATGCCCAAGCTACCATGAATTTATCTGGTTAATTCTAATCTCCAATTACGACTATGTAGTCCTAGAAGCAATGGATTTGTTTATTTGATTTAAAAAAGCTAAGAAAAACACATAAGCAATAAAAAAAGCTTTAAAACGCATGTGATAACTAAGATCCCCAACCCCCACACTTAAAACTTACATTGTCTCCAATGTAACATCAAATGGAAGACAAAAAAATTATAAATGAAAAAATGAAAATGAAAAAGAACAAATTTCCCTTATGTTGCATCCCAACCAATGCCTTTGGTTTATATTGTTGGCTCAACTTTTTGTTTTGATTTTTTAATGATGTCATTTGGGTCTTTAAGCATCACCACTTCCACATTCTTCGGTTGGAAGCCTTTATAATATGGCTTCAGGCAATGAACATTCATTTGAATGTCTCTCATATTTTTAAACTACATATCTCTACTACAACAAATGGAAAGACATGAGATACAATAAAAGGACCAACCTAATAGGATTGCAACTTACTTGGGAATAATTTGAGTCTGGAATGATAGGGAAACACTTTTTGACCCATAAAAAAGCTTTTCTTTAAGATCATCTTATCATGGAAGGCTTTACTCTTCTCCTTATACATCATTGCATTCCGATAGGCATGCATTAGGTTATGTATTTATAGGAATTTGGAATGTGTTTTCTATTATAATTGTTGATTATTGTTCTAGTTTAGGATTCATTTTTTATGTTTTCATTATGTTTGATTTTCATTGTTGTTCTTGTGTGTTTGATGATAATTGAGGGTAAGAATTGACTATTTTTGTGTAGGAAAGAAGAGGAAGCAACTTGGAGGCCAAACAAAAGATTAAAAAAGAGAAGATAAAAAGAGTGATTATGTGCCCAATTCCCACATTCATGGGAATTATGTAAATTCCCACTATACATGGGAATCACAGCAGAAATGAGCAGTGCATTTGTGTGTAATTACCACACTCGTGCTAATCATGCAAATTCTCACAAACGTGCGAATTGTTATCCGAAGGCAATTTGTGAAGCTTCATTAAACCTAGGGTTTTTGGGCTATTTAAATACAATTAAGCCTCCATCTTCAAGAGAGACGAAACCCACCTATAGAAACACCATCCTTGATTCATGGGAATTTTAATCTGAAGGCAATCTACGAGGCTTCATTAAACCTAGGGTTTTTGGGCTATTTAAATACAATTAAGCCTCCATCTTCAAGAGAGACAACATCCACCTATAAAAACACCATCCTTGAGTGAAGAACATATTTTTGGAGAATTAAGGAAGGATTGAAGACAAGGATCATCATCAAGATTGGGAAAAATAGCACATTAGCACTAAAATTCCAGATTTTAGCAAAGAAAAGAAGGAGACATCTTATTCCATTTTTTGTCATTCCAATCTCTTCTATTCTTTGTAAAAATGGTTTATTTGATTGTTAATGATGTTATGGAGACCTGTTAGGTTGATTTCATTGTAGGGATTACTTTGGAACTATTTTGTTAGGACTTCTATTTTATTAAATTGAATGCAATTGTCTTTGTTGATTGTTGTTCTTAATTTTCATCTTACAACAAATCGAGAGAGTGAGTGAGATAATATTTATGTAGGATTGTATAACGAGAGTTAGCGACCTATAGACTGGCAATCATAACATTAATTGAATAGTTAAAAGAGAGATCCCAACTAGTCAACTGATCACCCATAGGATATCTTAATAACTAGTTGAATCGATAGAGTCATTGGGTAGGTTGAGAGATCATTCAATCGATTCTCATTAATTCAATTAGGGACAAATAGTTACATCTTGAGAGAGGGTGATTAGTACATTGGAAAATCTAAGGTGAGACATAATTCAATCAATAAAATGGGAGGGAGACAAAATAGGAAAAAGTAATCTCTAGCATTTAGATTCTTGAATTTAGATTTTCTGCAATTGTAGTGTTGTCCATTGTTTACATTAGTCTTTTAATTTTAATTAAAATTTTCCATATTATTGACATTTAACAATTTTGTTTCTTAAACAAAGTTTTATCTAAGTTAAGCAGTGTCTAGGTATGAATCCCTGTGGGATCGATATCTGCTCTTTCTAACTACAAGTCACGACTCGTTCACTTGCGGTTTTTGAGTGTAAAACAAAAAAATAAGTTTTACCATTAACACATTCTGATAAGAGTCATTCCACATCTCTTCCAACTCTTACAATTGCAACTTGCTATACTATCCTGCATCATCAAAACTCATATTCTAATGCTTTATAACCCATTAAGTTTTATATTATAACCTAGTAATATATATAATGACATATCGATTGGTGTCTCATAGGTCATCTTATAGGCCCATAATGTATATTCTAGCCTTAAGCTCCAATCATTTCTGTTAGGTTGAATTGTTTTTTCCATGATCAACTTAATCTCTTTGTTTGATACCTTAGCTTAGCCATTGGTCTGAGGATGGTAATAGATGGAAACTCTATGCATGATGTGATACTTCTTAAACAACGCTTTTATTAATCAATTAAAGTTCATAACTTTAATTAATTGAACTGATCGCTTTAATTATAGAATGTTTTCTTTCATTTCTTGTAATATTATCTTCCTTCATTAATGTATTTGGTTTCATATTATTTATTTGAACAATATATGTACATTTTACATATTCATTCATTATAATATATAAATTTTCATTAACCAATTAAAATTCGTAACTTTAATTAATTGAATTGATCACTTTACTTATAATATGTTTCTTTCATTTCCTATAATGTTATCGTCCTTCATTAATGAATTTGGTTCATCTTATTCATTTAATCAGTATGTGTACATTTTATATAGTGAATCATTACAAAATCTCAATTTTTATTAATCAATTGAAATTCATAATTTTAATTGATTGAATTGATAATTTTAATTATAATATTTTTATTTCATTTCCTATAATCCTATCCTCCTCCATTAACGCATTTGGTTTCATCTTATTAATTTTCTTAATATATGTACGTTTTATATATTCATTTATATAAAATCTTATTTGTTATTAATCAATTGAAATTCTTATTTTTAATTAATTAAATTGATATTTTTTAATTTTTAATTAAATAAATTTCTATTAAAATTTCAAAAAATGAAACCAAGTCGAGCTAGCCCGAGCCTAATCAGGCTTTGAGCATTAGGCCTAACTCTTATGTCCAAATCGAGGCTAAGGCCACCTAAGGCTAGATCGGGTTGTGTTCTTAACCTGCATCATGAGGGTTAATGGAGAAAGAAAAGGGCCTAGTTAAGCCTCATATTGGGCCCGTGTTCTTTTTTTCTCCTGGCCTGAGCCTGACCCAGCCTACTATGATCCCTGAATCTCATTGCATACTTGACCCAGCCTACTTCCATCCCTAAATCTCATTGCATAATATTTTCAATTGATAGTATTAAACCAGTTCCACTCACATCTAAAAAATTATACAATAATTTAAGATTTCCAAATTGTAAGCCATTTTTAAATTTGAAAGAACTTCTTATAATCTAGCGTTTGTGATTATAGTCATCCCAAAATTTTGAACAAAATCCATTAGCCAACACCCATGATTATCCCTAAACAAATAGTTAAATTTGCTAGTCCCAATTAATGAACAAAAGAAGTATAACAATTTAGTTTAATGCACCCTATAAGAAGAGAAATTCATGATAACTAAGCATCTTATTGTAAATAAGAATGAATTAAAGTGCTTAGAAATAGTACTAATAAAAGAAGTAAATGCGGTAGCTTACAACAGTTTCTAGGAACAAGAATAACATATCCTTTCAGCACCCAAATAGTACGTCACTTCTAACCAAACCACAAATCAATAAATTCCTTTTGTAATCATTACAAGTCATAAATTAAATTTGATTAATGATGGAAGAATTAGATCCCAAATTTTCATCATATAAAGAAAATTTTGAGAACATATGTTGGTTTTAAGATGACACATAAGAAAGATGAGTTATCTGTTTATATATTTTATACTTTTTTAGAAACTTATGAAAGCCTACATATATTATATTAAATTTATATAATAATTTTAAAAAATAAAATATAAAGAAAAAAGTAACAAATTGGATGTATAATAATTTGATCAAATGAAACAACAAGTTAAAAGCCTTAAAAGAGCTAAGAATTTTGGACCAACAGGAAAACAAGTAACCTTAAGATACCCTGATAATAGGACACACAACAAGTTCAAAGAAAATTTTGTATCCCAGATAACCATCTAACCCTACCACCTCTCTCTTTTCTTTGATAAGGAGTCTAAGAAGAATCCCGAATCTCAAGCATATATAGCATATTCCAAGGAGTTTAATTTTTTCTGTTGGTTTATACCCTATATGTTGTTTATAGCTTAGTTAAAAAAATAATTTAAAGATATTCTTTATCTTGTACATGTTTAGTTGTATATGATAAAGTCTATAGGATAATTATACATTGCAAATAAAATTAAAATGAGATTATAATGATGAGATTCATATTGCATTTATATATTATCGTAAATTATTCGTAGTCATTTTTTTATTAAGACTGGACATGAATATAACATCAAAATATTAGCACAAGTTATGTTTTTCCTTGTGAAGTAATTAGTTTATCTCATAGACTAAACTATGGAGATACTTAAATAAACTTATAGGTGCTTGTTAGAGAACAAGTTCACTAAACTAACACCATATGAGAAATCCATTTGGAACAATACTTATATGTTTATGGAAATTCTCATTGTGATGATTGCATAAATTTGATTTGAGATCTCCAAAGTTATCTTATATAGAGATTGTTATGTTTTTATATTACTTATAACCAGTTCTAGTCCATGATAACTTAGTTGGTAGTCATTGGATGTAACATGAACTATATGGAGGTAGTTAAGTGATCAGGATATGATTCATCACCCTAAAGCAATTATGGATAATGTTTCATTGTTTTTTATTAGTATTGATTTAGGAGATCCTTGATCAAGTTGGAATGATGTTTTGTAAATAGTTTACAAATGTGATTAATTGTAACAATAGCTAATGGTAGAGAACTAATATAATTGGACTTAAAATAGATTAGATATTAATTTCATGTTCTATGTTTAGTTGAAACATTGAATAATGAAAGGATTGAATTAGATAGAAAAATCATGCACGAAAAGGTTAGTAAAAACTACTTTGACATTCTTAAATATTTGGGTAGTCAAGATGTATTGCTAGATGCCAATCTTGATCTATAAATATAAAATTTTTAATTAGAGATTTAAAGTTAAATTAAAGGAGTTCAATTTATCTAATCCTAAATATGATTTAAGGTCATAATTTGTATCCATTGCAAATATAATTGGGTACCTAAAGGGTAACACATGAAAAATGAGTTGAAAAGAGCAAAGATATTTTAATCAAGTTGGACTTGATTATAAAGTTTAAGAAACTTTATGATTTAATGTAAGATGTTTAATAAATAAGAATCAATATGAGATGTTAGATCTTATTTGGGCATAATTGGTATTTAATTAGAATTATTTATAATTCTACGTATGTTTAATTGAAATTATAATTTAATTTCAATTAAATAATTAAAAAGTTCAGCTGTTATAAATAGGCTTAAGCTATAATGGAGCTAGCACTCCCAGCCTAACCTTCTCAGTAATAGTTGTAGAGTTTCTCTCAACTCGTTCTTTGAATACCATTAAAGGCTAGACACTTGTGTAGTTACGGTGGTTGAGATGAGTCAGTTTTAGAAACAGTTTAAATGATACAAAAAAGATCAAGCTTCAAAATAAGGTATGAATTAAAATTCATGATTTATTATGATTTATTTGTAATCATTTTATAAAATTTTAGTGATTCGTTGTGTACAAAATCAGATCGCATCACGCTTTTCCAACACTTCTCTACTTGCTCATTGTGATAGTTAATTACATGTCACTAATGAAAACAATAATGATCTCATTCCATATGTTTAAAACAACCTTCCAGTTGAAGGAGAGGCTCTAATTAGATGAGAGAAGGATGAATAGCTTGCATTGGACTCCTTGGGATACTGACTACAGTAGGTAATTTCACTAACCCTCATTTTAGTACTTCTTTGCCTAGAATGGTAAAATAATGCTAAATATATAGGACACCTGTATGTATGCCTATAACCCAATGTATTATGAATTATAAAACTTATTCCATAAATAAATCAGTTCCTGCATATCCTCTCTAATTATATAAAAAAGGAATTAAAAATGTTTCTAAGAAACTTCCCGTTTTTAGATGGCTCTTCTTATATATGATGCAATGAATAATAGATTTACATCACGATTCCAAAGGTCAACGATTATATTATTAATATTATTATTGAATATTTTCTTTTTTGATATTATTTGGTAAGAACTTACAATTATGAATAAAAATTAAAGTGGTTCAATCTCTGCAAAACAAATCAAAAACAAGGAAAAAGGGACCTTTTTTTATAAAAATTTTTTGTTTATATACAACTACAATTACAATCACATATGTCTATGCTCTAAGTTCTCTAGGTCCCATCTTTGTTTCATTTATAAGCTTACACCAACATATCTTTTCCTTGCTAGGATAATTTCTCTGATCCAGTAAATTGTCTTAGTTGTAAATTTATATTTACTCATGGCCATACCTTTATATAACTTGTTATTTCTTTCTAATTAGATTATGTATGCACTATATGAGAGGGATATTTTCAAAAAACGTGCTTCTTATCCCATGGACCTAATTCTACACGTAGCCCATTGTCCACTCCCTCTAATTGTAAAACATCTTAAGGATATGTTGTAATTTGGACCATAGGGACTGTGAGCAATTGTACTAAAAAAAATAAATAGGAAGTAGATTTAGGCATTAGTTAACAAAGCAAGCATAAAAGGTGTTAGGGTTATGTAAATATAGTGCCTTGGAAAGCAAATGTATTTACAGGTAACTTAATTTTCTTCCCGTTAAAATATTATATTGAAAATATTTATTATTAATAAAACAAAAGAGTTTGGTTTTATCTGTATAGCATAATATAACTAGTCATAAGGTACCAAGATTCCTTTGTAAGTAATATTCATATACATAGAGAGGTATGGGAAACATGTATATTATTATAATCTAAATTAATTGATTCACAGTCGAATAATCAAGTTGGTCATTTGATTATGGTTTAGACTGTAGTGTTACAATTTACCTCCGTGTAAGTAAAGGAGTTTACTTCAAGGGAATGATGAGTTTCAAATCATAATAGTAATTGACTATTAGTAATGGCACTATTAAATGAATCTGGAATCACGTATGTTTTTAAAGAATAAAGTAAGTCGTTACTTTAATTTTAAAACATACACCTTAGCATTCATTTATTACGAACCATAATCTTAATGAGTGGTGAACTCATATATGTTTCATTATAATTCTTGATATGATTGGAATGGATTTTTACAAGGTATCAATCTAGTGTTCGCATATCGGAATTATTAATTGAAACATGCATCAGGAAACATTCACTCAAATAAAGAGTTTATAGTGATATCAACAGTTCTAGATGTTTTATGGAGATTGGTGATTAAACTGGCATCAGTAGTTTGATGGACCAGCTACCCATCAAGCCTTAACAATAAGATTAGATCTTGTGTGTTAATCACCATGTAGAGCAAAACGAGAGATATAGAACAAAAAACCAACATAAGGGCAAAACAATAATTTTACCCTTTATTGTGCAGATGGCTATTATTTGGTTCATAATAGGATTTGCGATTGGACATAGAATTAATAATTTTGAAGCATGACTTCTCATAATTTTAAGTAATTCAGGAGTTCAACCAACTGGCTTTAGTGGAATGACATTTGGTTAATAAGTCAAAATTAATTCTAATAAGATTAAATTAATTTCGGCTTTATTAGAGCTTGAATTATTTAAGTCCAATTAGATTCTCCACTTAGCTTTCTAGGTAGGTTATCAAGGAAAGTAAGAAAAATAAACGGAGGTTACAGGAAAAAAAATGAGACAGAAAGGAGAAAAAAGGAAGAATTAAATTCGGACCAGTAAGACCAGAACAATTTAATTAAGAGTTAATTAAATTGAGTTTTAAGCCTATAGTTAAATGTTGGGCTTACACTAATTAACTGTTAATTATAAGTCCAAAGGAACATTTAATATTGGGCTGGATTTTGGTTTGATTAATTAGATTAATTAAATTGAAACAAAATTTTTAAAAAATGAAATGGCAAAACCGAATTCTACAAAGATGCAAGATTCAGTAATGCTTATGTAATGCTCATCATTAAATGGTTTAATGGCTAGTTTTAAAAGATAGAAAACAAACAGATCATTTGGGATTCTTACTAAATGAATGGTGCATTATTTTCGCACTCCACTCTCTCCCAAAATCGTCCAAGTGTTGGAGTGGTAAGGATACAACTCATTTAGTTTTGATTCTAAATAAAAGTGTGTGTGATTTTGGCTCTCAATTTTCTCTCCCAACCATCTGAACAAAGCTAAGAAAACTTTCTACATTTTTCTTCTCCTTTCCAACCAAAAGATCTTTTAACCATGTTGTCCAAGGAGAACAAGTGATAAATCGAATTGGTTAAGGACACAGCAGCGAGGAGTGAAATCTGTAAAAGAGAGTCGGTAACAATCCGATCTTGTTCTTATTTTATTTATTTTCTTTATGTCATATCATATACGGATTAAAAGCATTTTGATTTAATGTTTACGCTTCCGCTATGTTTTGATTTAAGAAAAAGTTGTTGAAATCTACCATTTAGCTAAACCAAGCATGAACCTATTTTCGTTCCAATGATTGAAAATACCATGAAATTGATCTTTACTATTCAGTCTTCCTTTGATAGCTAACCTAATAGTAAAGAATGCCTTAGAAATCATAGATTTAGTCCAATCTAGCTCTAACTAGGAGACCTTGGGAGTTTCATTTTTGAAAAGGTTAAGATAAAAACTATTTGTAAATTTATCAAAGCTATCTCTTAACCAAATGATATGGTCTTGCTCAGATATATTAAAATTATATTCAAGTATGTTGTCCACCAAGGCAGTAGCTCCTTTGCATTACATCTCTATATGTGACCACTAATAATAACATTTACACTAGCATGCATAGGAATCCTTAATTTAAGAAGACTCGTCTCATCCCTAAGATATATTGGTTTATATTCACTCTATTCATCCTACTAAAACCAAGTGCTCTCCCCCTTACCTACCACACTCTTGAAGGATGACCTTAATTGGTCTCTTAACTTTAGTATTTAGATTAAGCTCTAAGAGTGTTCCTTGTTAATTGTTAGATTCCAAAAGCTTGTGCTAGAAAGATAGTATCCATGTTTCTGTTTGGACTATATAGCCTCCTTATTCCTAAACAACATCTAAATCTTCTTATCTAATAGAACTGAGTTCATAGCTTACATAAAAACAAATCTAAGATCATGTTCCTTTTTTAGGAACACACAAATCTTGCCAGTTGACCTTATCCTTTTTTTAGTTATCAAAATTTCCTATCTAAAGGTAATTATTAATAAGTTTCTTAA
>JAOSBO010028945.1:0-16389 GCA_027563915.1 Erythroxylum rotundifolium | reverse complement strand
TTTCTTAATCAACTTCTTGGAAAGACCAAATAAAATCTCTAATGGACATGAATATTCCTTATAATTAAACCAATTAATTGCAACTTGCCTGCACTTAAGAGGAATCTACTTTACTAAAAAGAAACTATAGCTTTAATAGATTTAATTAGAGGTAAGCAATTTACATAACTTGGCTTTTTAGAGGTAATTAGTACTCCAAGATACCCAGAAGGAGTAGCATGAACCTGAGGACCAAAAATGGAGCTAAAAGGTGATGCATTAGACAAGTTAGAAGATGTTGTAGAGAACTGGTTTAATGATCTAGTCAGTATTTAGATGGAACTAAGATCTGTTCCACAGAATAACATTCGATCATATGCTAAAAAAAATGATTGCTAATTTTGAGCTCTTTACATTTGTGATGGAATTTAAATAAACCCAAGGTATCAATCTCCTAATTGATTATCGTTGTAAAATTTCCACAAATATAGTTAATAGATATAAGGATAAAGGATCCTGTTTCCTTAATCGTTTAGCTTTATAGAACATCTTAGTAGGTGAACCATTAGCTAACACTCTAAATGAGTTAGAGTTACATAATCCTTAATACAATCCAAAACATGGTAGGAAAGACAAGTGCAAATATGCCATTAAAGAAGAAGTTCCAACTCAAGGAATCGAAATGCTTAGAGAAATGAATATTGAGGGAATAACTTTGTATGGTAGCTTTAGTATCATAGTCCTTCAATAATCTTTGGACTAGCAATATGTTATCATTGATTTCTTTCATATTTATAAATGCACCTTAACTGGGACTCGTTATAATTTGTAGTGCATTCCTTAACCTATAAGCCAAGAGTTTTGAAATTACCTTATACATTGTGTTATAATAAGAGACAGGATGAAAATCAACCATTGTATTAAGACTTCTTTTTCTTAGGAACTATGCAAATATTGGTTCTATTTAGTTTCCTAACCAATTTCTTGGAAGATAAGAATTCTTGGATGATTTCTAGCACCAATTCCCTTATTAACTCAAGTGTTTTGGAAGGAAAAAGCATTAAGACCATCCATCCTAACCGATTTATTTGGATTGAGGCTAAAGAGCACATATTTTATTAACTAATAAAAAACATATACAAAGTCTATCTTTTGCAGTCTAGTTAAGAGAAGAGTGGATAAAGGATATCAATTCATCCTCAAATGAAGCAGGTAGAGAGGATTGTCCTAGAATATTCTTGAAATAGTTAAAGGTTATTATCTTAATCTTTGTTTGGTCTTTACATAACTTTCCATCTAAGTCTAATAAGGATAAAATTATATTATTATTCCTTCTGGCCAAAATGGAGTTGAAGAAAAATGTTTAGCTTTCATCACCCCCTTTGAGTCCTTTGATTCCAAGCCTTTTATTTGATAAAGGAATTATGCCACTAAA
The DNA here is from genome assembly GCA_027563915.1 of Erythroxylum rotundifolium. NCBI lineage: Eukaryota > Viridiplantae > Streptophyta > Magnoliopsida > Malpighiales > Erythroxylaceae > Erythroxylum > Erythroxylum rotundifolium. The sequence goes on along the minus strand of JAOSBO010028945.1, from coordinate 14,975 downwards.
GAACTGGAATGTATATGCTGAGAGATTTGGTTTCAAGGACTCTTAAATTTAGGTTAAATAGGTCCTAATAGCATTTCTCTTGACCTTGTCATAGATCCTCTTTAGCATTTCTAAGATTAATCTCAATGTTGGGATATACATTTTTGTGGAGAATTTTAATATCCTCTCTAATTGCTTAAAGCATTCTTATTAGTTAATAGCTTTTACATCCAAAAATATTTTTTTGCCTCCCATTCTTGAACACTTCCTCAAATCCTTCAATCTTAAAAATAAAATTTAGAAACCTAAAAGGAGTTTTGGGAGAGCAATTATTATTAAGCTAGAGAATTTCTATTGTCAAATGTTTATAATGAAAATAAGGCCCAAAATTATCATAGCTAGATATGAATTTGTCTAACCGTTCTTTGTTCACCAAAGCTCTATCAAACTTCATCATATTAAAATAATTCCCTTACTATTAATTATTTCACTAAAAAGTTATCTCATAAAGTTCATATCTATAAACCGTATGATTTACATCCTAACTTAGCTCCTTGGTTAGGCTTTTTCCAATGATTATAAATCCTTCAGCTTTATTAAAGTGCAAGAGACAAATCTAAGGCTTATGCATGCTAACATTAATTCTCCTTTAGTCTTCCCAATTCTTGGCTCTCTTGAAAGCAAAGTTGGTACCATATATAACCTTAACCTCAATAAGTACACAAGTATATGGTAGAACGCAAGAGAAATTTATCATCTAATCAAACATTTTACATTAGAATTTTGAATAAAGGCATAATTAAATGCTACTACTATCTTGCCATTAACATGATAAGAGTAATTTTTGACAAAACTCCAATTAACTCTTAAAAATTTCGAACCATAGTTCAGTTTGTTCACCTTTGTGTTGTCCTCTAAAAGACCTATAACACATGATTTTTTTTCCAAAGGTAAGGTCTTTAATATCTTTTTTTAGGGGGATTATTTTGTTTCCTAATGTTCCAAATCAATATGGACATTAAAAGGAGAGCTAGGAACTCCATATTTTAGCTTTACTTATCTTTCTACCAGATTTTCTTTTAAAGGATAGAGAGTTAACCTTAATGAGATGATCTGAAGGCTCCAAACTAAGTGTCATTAAATAGTTTTGTAAGAGATCTTCATTGTACTAGTTAACACCATCAACATATGGGTTTATTGTTGTGTTTGGAACCCTTAAACCCTTATTAATGTTAAGCTCCTATTATTTAAATCTTAAGCCTTCAATTTCTTATTTTAAGCTTTGAGTGTCATGGTCTATAGAATAATTCAAACTAGAAGTTGCTACTTTTTTGCTTAAATTCATGATAGCATGAGAAGTTGGTAAAAATATTCTACCATCACTAAGGGTATCTTATCCTTTGAAATATCTATGAGCTCATTATATATTGTGGCGTTGAATACCCTTTCTATTATTTTCCACAAGTTAGATTGGTTAAAGGGCTTTCAACTGTAAGAAAAGGCTATTTTAGATTTTGTAAATTCTCTAACTACATCTAGCTTCATAATAGGTAAAGCTTCCCCATTTGACTTACCTCAATATAAATTCATGCATAGAATTTCCTTCCAAGCTTCAAAGTTTGAGAATTTAGACAAATAGGTTTACTTAAGGAGCTAGCTAAGAAACTTAACTCATCCACCATCCAATATTCTAGTAGAACATTATGAAAGTTTACCCATTAAGGGATTGTTTTTACTTTCTTTGTATCTAATGTTGTAATAGGGAACCATTTCTGGAGGAGAAGGGGCTGGCCAATTATATGACAAGGACCTTGTTAAAGAATAATCAAAAAATATGCATCTCTAATCCTAATTTGTCCATTTAGAACTCATTCAATATTGGATTTGTAAAAAAGTTGGATGCTTTCCCAAAAAAATAATCCACTACAAATGAAGACTAGATTGTTGCATTAATTTGGAAGATTTCCAAAGGTGGGGTTGAGGCACTCTTTAATTTAGAGTTTTGACAATGATTAAGCTTATCCTTAACTAACACAGATTCCATCTTGTCTTTCCAAGAGTTGGTGAATGATAAAGAGATAGTCTTGGAGGTTTCTGACCAATGAAGAGATAGTCCTAGAGGTTTCCAAAGTTGTAGAAAGTTTAGGTGCAAGGCTTTAACTAAGAGGGAACTCATCACCATTCAATGTAGGAACCAGTACTTCAACCTTTAGGTTAGAAACTTCCAGACCTTTATGAGTAAACATGTATGCTCCCACTATAGAATATGGATATGATGACACTTGTCTAAGAAGTTTCAACTTCAAAACAAAAGCTATCAAACCTTTAAAAGAACAAGCAAAAGCTCCTAAGCCTTTATGAGTAGCAACAGAAGCTCCCACAAAGGAAGCTAATTGTAACGACTCTTGCTCATAAAACTTCCCTATATGATACAGTATCTAGCTCTCAATAGGTAGTGGGAAGCCTAACCAAGGACAATTACTTTAAACAGTAATTTGAGAATGAAAGACTAGAGACAAAAGAGTAAAATGTCTAGAGTGAAGGGAGAGCACTTCTTTCTATGTTTTAATTGTCACAACGTATCTTTGCTTTCTTGTTATCTCTTTCTTTAATAGGTAAAGAAAATTTTTGTTTTAATATTTTCTTTTTCCCAAATGAAGAGAAAATTTCATTACTACTAATCAATAAGAACTCTTGCAATAGTTTTTTTTAAAGTGAAAAGAATTCCTTTATAACATCAATGTTTCATTTAATTAATATTACAAATGTTTAAATTAGGGTGGAAATGGGTTGGTTCGGGCTTAGTTGAGCCTTGCTAGCTAGGGGCCAAGCCTGGCTGGAGGCCCTAGTCTAATCAGGCCAGAGGTGACCTGAGCCTGAGCTCGACCAAGCTAAGTTTTTTTTTAAATAAAGGTTTTAAATAGCATCATTTGGTTAGAATAGTAGGGCCTAGGTCTACTGGGCTTGGGCAGTCTGAGCCCCGTCAAAGGCCCCTTCAAGCCCAAAGCCCTATCAACCTTATCCTAGGCCCAATTGCCACCTTTAGTTTAAATAGGCTCCCACATGATTAAAAAAAAGATAAATAGGCATTCAATTAGACTAATATACTTAATCTATAACCTATATTTTATAACTCATATATAATCTACAAGCTAATTTAGTTTAAAACAAATCACATCATTTTCATCTTTTTTTTTCGTTTAGGAAGAAATCTCTTCTTACAAAATAATGAGATGATTTTAACAATCTAATACACATCTTATCTTTAGCCATAATTTCTTATAGCAAAATGGTGTAAATGACAAAAATTAAAAGAAGAAGTACCAAAATAAGAAATGAGATAATAACTTTACCTCTAAGATGAGGTTTAAAAAAGTAATAGTATCTTAGAATAAGTAAAAGGATGAGTGAAGCGATGAAAAATAAAAAGAGGAAAACAAAAAAAAGAATGGACATGATTAAAAAAATGTAATAATTGAAGGTGACTAATGATAAAAGCAACAGACAAGAGCTGTTGTGATAGATGGAAATCTATTCTAGATGACACTTCCTTAATTCTATTTCAATTGATGATAAATGTAAGATTTCACAATTAATCAAAACCTAGTAAAGACTAGTCTCAGTTGATACCAGCAAGCCAAAAAATAAGAAATAAGAAATTCATCCTTACAAAGGATATTAGGTAGAACATGGTGTCAATTTTTTTGAAATAAAATGAGTTATAAGTTATAGATTATAAATTATAGGTATGGTTGTCGGAAACAAGTAAAGAGTTGGGTATATTAGTCCACGTACATGATTACTTACCTATTAATTATTCATATGGAAGCCTACATGTTATGTATAAAGGTGATTCTACCAGTTAAATCAATAAAATACATAAAAGAGATAATATTTTGAACTGAGTTATAAAAATTTTAAAACTTTAGTCACTTAATTAAAAAAATTTTTAAAAAAATAACACTGAGTTGAAAATATTTCAAAAGGATTAGAATTTTAAATTCTATCATCCCATAACTAAAAATGCATAGTAGAGACATAGATCAGTAGTATAATAACTAGTAACATCAACATTGATTGATCAATGTGTGGCATTAATTGACTACTGTATCAACTAATATTTCTTAACAATATGGAAAAAGATTTTTAGTTTATAGTTTTGGATAAATCTCTAATCCCAAATTATATGGGATTTTTGGTTAAGTGACAGATATAAAGTTGTACTTTCTTATTTTCAAAAAGTAGTAGGTTTCTCTTTATATAAATGATGTATAAAATGCTTGTGAATTAATTGAGAAAAAGAACACGTTTTTATTCTTAAAATTTCCATATGATATTAGAGCTCATTGCATCTAGGGTTTCTTTACTATGATTTTAGTTTTTTTGGCATTTATTACTGGAAATCATGTTTGAAATTTCATATAGAACTTAAACCTTGCAATCCTCTTCCCAATTATAAGGAATTCAATACAATCATCTTCTATGAGAACTCCAACATATTTAGGCAACCTATTGCTTGAATGGGAAGAATTGTCTTAGATAATCACAATTGATACAAACCATTGTCTAAGGCAAAGGAGAGCCTAATCATCTGTTAGGACTGGTCCAAAAGAGGAAGAACAAGGCTTTGAGGTATATGATGAGGAACATTATCTTGTCATGTCATGCCATGGTTGTGAAATTTCATGAGAATTGAAATCATGAACACCTATATATTTTTACCCACATAAAATGGAATTTGGGATTATGTTGGTCAAATATAATCTAAAGTTAAGGATGCTACTTGAGCACATGAGATCAAAGTCAACACAAGATCTACAAAGCAAGGAAGTAATTTTATAAGTGATTATGCCCATTTTTTGAAAATAAGTGACAGTAATTATAATATTATTGAGTTATTAAATTAAAGTGTAGTAACTATGCTTCAAAGATGAAATATTTCATTGAGAAGGGTAATGTTTATGATTTTCTTATTGTTTTAAATCCTGAGTTTAATCAAGTTAAGGTTCAAATATTGGAAAAGAAAAAGTCTCATTAGTGAATAAAGTAATAACATCGATTCAAATTGAACAAAGTAGACAAGTGTAATGATCAAACCACAAATTATGGAAGCTTCAACATTGATTACTATTAGGAAGGGTCACCCAATTGGAAATCGATTAATGCACATGTGTCTCTAAATAGAGGAAGGTGGAATTAACAAAGGGAGGATAGAATTAAGATAATAAAGACACTATTTGGTGCACATTCTGTAAAACTGCATGACATACAAAATACTTATGTTAGAAATTGCATGGTAAACCAACAACACCAAGTTATAATTAGGGCTACAAAAGAAGTCAACAAAAGGAACAGGACTTTGCTTATTTTACGACTCACAGTAACTAAAGAAAATCACAAGAGCTACGCAGCTTTAATAGTGAGGAGATTGAAAAGATGAGAGGATTATTGTGTAAGCCTAAAAAACTATCTAGTGTAAGTGATAATCCTCTTTATCCATTGGATTAAATGTCGTAGATTTTTTTTCTAATATGTAGGTTATTAATTCTAGAGCTATAAACTATATGACTTATTCGTGAACTCAATTTAACACCTACACACCTTTTCCAGGCAATAGGAAAATTATTATTGCTGATGGTTCTCTAACCATAGATATAGAATTAGGAGATATAAAAATCGACCCATCTTTCATTCTTAAAAAAAGTTCTTTATGTTCCAGAATTGTCCACCAACCTTATGTCCATAAAAATTAGACATAATATATCAATTGCTAAGCAATCTTTTACCCCATTTATTATGAATTTCAAGACCAAGGTTTAGGGAGGAGGATTAGGCTTAATAAGGAAAATGAAAGGACCCATCCTGGAGTTCCCCTTCCAAAACCTAATTGCAGCGCTCCCGGCAATCCCACAGTAGCTGTCTAATCGATATCTACCTCACTTGAAGGGTTCCTGCAAAGCTAAGTCATTCAACTATTAAAAACCTTTTATATTTTAACTTTTACAAGTGATGAAAATAGTGGAAAAATCAAAACGTTTTATTAAAAATTTTGGCAACATAACAACTATTTTTCTAAGATGCCCAAATTTCAAAAACCTGTATAACACATTTTAAAACACTTTTATATTCACACCAATTTCTCAACTACAAATTATGGACTTCAAGTCCACTCCCAAGTAACCCCAAACAAATAATTCTCAATAATCACTAAAATAAACTTTTAAAAGCTAAAACATATTCAAGAATTTCTCTTAAAAGCCTTTATAAACATCCATTTTCTACATAAATGTACATATCAAAATTACACAAGCACAGCAGCACCTGACGATACAACTAATCTTGTGATAAAATCCCAATTACCGCAACAGCTATATGCATATATACCTGGGGTGTTTGTTTAAAAACATAAAAATAAGGGTGGGCTAAAGGAGCTTAGTGAGTGTAATTAGTTTACTAAAAGTTAACTTTTTATAACAATATAACTAAAATATTCCATACAATTATAAAGCTTATGGTAAAACATTTTCCATAACAATTATTCTTGCATCATTAAATCTGATAATAACATAACATTTAGTAAAACACAATTTCAATTTTTCTAAAATACTATTTTCCATTTTCTTTTTTCCTTAAAGAATAAACAGTAGTGGTAATAAGTTTTTTGAAAACTTTAATACTAACAAATAAGCCAACCACTAGAATTAGTACCATATGATACCTCTGAAATCACTTTTAACATATATAGTGGTAGAATTACCATTTTCATGACTTTCATTACTCAACATAGCCTACCACTAGTTACTTTACATATGGTACACTAGGCATAAAGTCACAAAGCTAGTTCTGCATCGCTTACCCGTAATAGGTTAATTGTTATGAACTGATAGTTACGGAGCTAGTCCTGCATCACTTACCTATAATAAGTCACGGAGCTAGTTTTGCATCGCTTAATGGTTAACCACTATTTACGGAGTTGGATCTACATCACCAAAAGGACCTCATAGTACTCCACTTGATAAGGCATGGATGTTCCTAGCTAATATTAGCACCCGACACAAATTTTCATACTTCCTTCTAATTACAAAGTCCATGCCTCCCAACCAAACGACCAAAAATTTGTCTTAATGGCTAGATAATTATAAGTGATTTTAGTAACTGACAATGAATTAAGGGTACACCCAAATATTTACCTAAATTATTAGTAGCTCAACATTCAACATAAGGAGTTTTTTCTTTTTTATCAACATATGAGATACTTTTTTCCTTACAAAACTCGTGAATTATCTTTGCTAACCAATTGGCTTAAAGCCAAGAAAAAGGAATTAATGATTTCATCGAAATCCTGAACCTATTATGTAGAAGCCTCAATAAAAGGTCTTAAGCCTCCTGTAAAAAATTAAAAGGGAAGAGATAGTCCATTCCATTTCGTATCGTTTCTTCTATTTACATCGCTAACCTATTCGCGAATAGGAAGAAAGCGTAAAAGAGAAGAAGGATCTCCTTATTTTAGATGTCTCATAGGCTTGAATATTATTATTATTAAAACTATTCTAGGATTGACAATAAATAAAGACAAATCAAATTTAAAATTAAATAGGTCTAACCTAAATCTTCTTATATGCAATCCAAATCTGATTTGAAATTATATAGAAGTTAATTTATACTACCAGACTCGAATCTAAACAACTTAGTTCTTAGTTCGATTTGATCTAATTCGATTTTAAAACTTTTCACATAGACCACACCATCTTCGGTTCCTTTATGATGTAGTAGTGTTGTGAATGTTTTCATCAACTACCTTTGAGATTGTCTTTTTTTTTATCATCGTGTAAACATAGGAAAAATAAGACTCAAACATCATCAAAGTCAACTAGAAATTAGATTCCCACCTTCACCTATTTTTCATTCCATTCATCATCAAAGCCAACCAGAAATTAAATTCTCATCATCACCCTTTCTTCACTTTTTAGCACTCTTATCTCTCACTACAAGAAAACAACACAATTTGCGACATTTAAAAAATGTCACAAAATCTCAAAAAATGCCTCAAAATACAATTTGCGATAGTTAAAAAAAATGTCACAAATAACGTCATCAAATGTGGTGTACGCAAAAGGTTTCTGCGACGTTTCCTATAAAACATCATGGAAAACATGAACATTCCACGACGTTTTAATTAACGTCACTAAAAGATTGGTCTTTTCGTGACGTTCTGTGGAAATGTCATAGAAAGTCACACTCTGTGACATTTTTGGAAACATCAAAGAAAGTTATATTTTGTGATGTTTTTTGAAACTTCACGTCTTAATGTTGCTTTCTGTGACGTTTATACAAAACATCACAGAAAGCAACATTAAGACGTGAAGTTTCAAAAAACGTCACAGATAGTTGTATTATTTTTTAATTATTATTTTTTCCAATATTTTGAAAATCATTTTAATTTTTTAATTTTAATAATTATTTTTTAAAATACAAAAATTTTAAATGTTATTTGTTCAATAACTATTTAATATTATTTATGAATTTTATTTAATTAATAAATCTTCAATTTTTTTAGTATATCATTAATTTTAATAATTATTCATGTATCACAAGAATTTCATACCTGCAGACAATGTATTATTTAATTGCAATTCGCAAATATGCCATAATACACTAATTAATATCAAAAGTACGTCATAAGTCTATAGTAAATAGCCATAAGTATATAATATATCAATATGAGTACATATATCTAACCTAAACGAATAGTATGTATAGAACATAAAAGTTTCAAGAGCTTTTTTTGCTATTCAAATCTAATTCTTTGTTGTTCGACTTCAGTAGTTACTCGATCCTGCATTTTGCATTTGTTCAACTTTTTTATTCAATTTATCGACTTGAGACTGTAACTCTTGATTAACCTTCTTCGACTCCTCTAGTTTGTCTCAAAGTCTCTTTCTGATCGAAGTCTTCCCTTGTGATCAAGGCCCAAGTCCCATGCCAACAACATAATCTGATCTAGTGCCTAAGACTTTATCGCACACTTCATCCTCTATCATCAGATGACCTTTTTTATTGAATTTGCCAATTCCTTACACATTAATTCTTGAAAAATCAAGAATTAATTAGATACACAATCTTATTTAAGAAATATTTGTAAATGAACTATGTGCTCACCCATTTTCCTCTACATTCGGTAGTTGTCCATTGACCTTTACTTTTATCATAATGAGTGTGATACCATAGCTTCATCTGGTCACACTCTTCTCCATCTTCATCACTCTGTTGTATAGATATATATTACTAGTAATATTTATTATAAATTTTGAAATGTCAATTAAAGTAAAATATAACTAAAAAGATAATAACTCACAATCTCATGCCGTATCGCTACAAAGTCCTTGGAGTCGGAGTTTGGTTGACATTGACCTAACTCCTAGCCAATTTGATTTTTTAATTTTTTCCTAATCATAAACATAACAAAATCTATTATCACATCTATAAATCATAATTCATAAATACTAAAATATAATCAAATGTCAATAAAGTTATGACATTAAGTTTTGTGATCAAATTAAGTAACCTTTGTAGCTAATTGCTCCCAATATTTGCATAAATCTATCCACTCTGCCACTGTCACATTATGCAGCTTAACATCCTTTCCGGGCTTGGTATGAGGCTTTTTTAAATGATATCTTTAATCTTTCGACCTTAAAAAAAGAAACTTCTTAACAGCAGCATGTGCTTCATTGTCTGTCCTCATTCCTTTGACTTCCAACTTTTGCTGTAAAAAATTATAAATTATTGTGCAAAGCTTTAGGCATATGGAAGACACATACAAATTAGATAGTTTTATAATACTTACGTCTAACTTATCAAATGCAATGTCCAACTCCTCATTAGTTATTTTTTTCCATTTGTTCTTACAGGTAAGGAAATTTGGGATATCACATCAATCTCACTCGATAATTTAGCAGAATGTATAGAGTTGGTTAGTCATCCTTTAGCGTGGGAGATCTCTATCTCCAATCTCTTACTTATTGCCTTATTAATCTTTGCCAATTTGTGTCCTTTTGTGACATCCCTTGTCTTTTCGGATCAGTCGTGGATCCTAAAATATAGCAAAGGAATATTTTATAATAAGCATATAACATACTCTTAATTGGTTAGATAAACAAAATTATTAAACTTATATCTTTCACCAATGTGATGTGGAAGATCATACCTACAGTGCTTGCAGAGGTATCAAGTGGTAATGATTCCTATGAGTTTTTACCCAACTCAGGTTCCCTATGTGGCTGACGTAAAACGTGAGCACTAATACTGGAAAGAATAGTGTCCTTTACTAGTGGCTGATTATAAGATGCTGGAGGCATCTCTTGAGAAGTTGATGGAGAACTAATATTGTTTCACATATTCAAAATGTAGGAGCAGATGGCTCATCAGCTACACTTCTAAGAAGCTGACGGTACCGCGACTGCAGTTGTGTAGGTACTAAACTGCTTGGTGCAACCTTATTCTTCTTCTTGGGTAGACCAGGTCCTATGTGAATTACCTGCATTCAATTCGATATTAGATTTCAATGATACTATTAATTGATCACCAGAAAGCACAAATTGAAAGTATAGATTTGTCTCCACCAACTTTATTCTTCTGAGGAACAGAAAGCACAAACTGAAAGTATACATGCATGTCATTGAATTTTGACTGTGGATGAAAACAAAAAATCAAATACACTTGCAAAAGTAATGTACAGTATGTAAGTTCAAATGCTTACCACTGAAACTTTCATGAGAGATCACTCCATGCTAAATGCAAATGGATTAAAGACAACAGGATAACATTTACATGCACATACACCATGTCTACAAAGATGCATGTTTTTACTAGTATTCAACAACATTAATACATATTGCTATCAAGAAAAATTCAAACAGTGCCCTTTATACTGACTTAACTAAGCCCTATTCCAACATTTAGATAGCACAAAATGCTAATATCAAATAACTTTTCTAGAGGTCTCAAAAATAGGATGATGTTCTTTTCATTTTGATCCACAACATGAGAAAAAAAAATCAATGGAACATGTTAAATTTATCTTGACGCAATCACAAGCATTGCAAAATTGAGGATTCAATTTCTAGTAACTAATAGTTTGCTTATTTTGATATGCCAGAGATCATTTGTCAAGTCTAGGAGAATGAGAGATATAAGCTCTAATATTTTTGGACTACCCTTTATCTTTACTAGTATTATGAGGTTAAAAATGTGACTTGAAATGATAATAATAGCATAGATCTAGAGAAATAAAAATGTACCTTCAACTTTTTGCTTGCAATGTCATAACTTATAGACAATCTTAACAAACAAACTACTAATTAGAAAAAATAAAATATAAACAAGCATCTCTAAATCAATCCACAAGTATAGCTATATAAAAATGCTAACTAATATTACAACAAGGTTATAATCAATTTTGAGCTCCAAATGATAAAAAACAAATGAGAAAATAACGGGAAATCAAAGAATGAGTAACTAGATGATGATAAAAAATTCATCAGATTATATGACAAGAGTTTACATATAGTTCAAAATTCTTCGAACTGCTGAAGTAGACCAAATTATGAGGTGTAATAATGGAGATGCAAAATCTTTAGCATAGAGCCACTGTGTTTTTACAAGTTAATCATCCATTTAGAAGGCATAATCAGCAACAAATCATTAGTTTGTCCTAAAATGATAATTCTTCCAATTCTTTTGAAAGCAACAGACTAAGTGATTGCTCAATACACAATTTGTAAGCATAAGCAAATCAGAGTCGGTAATCAATACTACCCTACCAACCAACCATATAGAGAAAGGTTTCAGATGTGCTAGTAGGTGAAGTGTCAAGGTTGAGGACTAGAGGTTGACACTGTGGACATTCTCTATGCCTGATGCATGCAGTAGGTTGCAAGGGTTCCAAAAATCTGCAGGGCTTTACAACCAAAGTCAGTATGTAACACAGATATATCATTTTGTTTTGCGAAGGATATTCTCTACACAGTTATAACACAACATGTAACACAGTTTCAAGGGTTATAAAACTTTGATATAATGCTCAAGTTAAAGACTCCAACAGCAATAATAGAAGAAAATTGTTCTCTATGTCTTCTATCAACATATAATGGACTTTGTTGCCTCAACTCATCCATGTACTCACTATGGATGAAAAAAATTCAATCAAGATTATATGAAATATCTCTACTTATTACATATCTTAATTTCACAATAAGTTAGAAAAACTTAATCAATAAAGGGCCTAATCTTATGACAATTCATAAGCACATACCAATGCGCAATCTTTAGCTCATCTGTAGGAAAAGCAATTTTTTTGCCAGCACCAATCAACTTACATCGTTGGAAGAAAATTGATATATCACTACCATCAACCATATCATTGATTCACTCTAGCACATTGAAATTAGTTTCAATTACTTTTAGATACATTAAACAGAACTGGTCTACCAAGTAAGGCTTCATTTGGCAAATGAATAGCTAAATATATCGTGAAATCAAAGAATGTCAGTGGGTATATCATTTCAAGTTTGCATAAAATTAAAGTTATCTCATCACACATCTTCTTTACATCATCCTTATTCAAACTTCGTCTATAAATTCGACGAAAGAAGTCCCCCAACTCCATTGAAACACCTATTACATCTTTATTCAAGATGACACGCGTGCCTAATGGAAGAATACTTTGCAACAATGTATGACAATCATGAGACTTAAGTCCAGTCATATTCCTTTCATCAACATTAACACGTCTAGATATATTAGATGCGTAACCATCTGGAAACTTCACCTGCTTTACAAACTCACAAAACTTCTTCTCATCGGATGACATTGTATAGCATGTTGGAGGTTTTGCCACAATAGTTCCATCAGTTGCTCTTTTCAAGTTTAATTCCTTTCGAATGTTCATATCTTCCAAATCAAGCCGAGCCTTGATTGTATCTTTAGTTTTTCCTTTAACATTCATCAAAGTACCAAGGATATTGTCACAAATATTATTTTCTATATGCATGACATGAAGGTTATGCCTCAATCTTAACTTATGCCAATGTGGTAGGTCAAAAGGAACGTTTTTTTTAATTCCAATTCAACTCTCCTTCCAATCTTGTTCACCTCTTATTGTTGGGGTGCTTTCCATAGCATATATTCTACACATGACATAATTGTTCCACCACATCATCTCCATTTGGTAAGTTAGGTATAGGCCGATGATCACTCTTATTGTCAAACTTCTTGCCTTTTCTCAATGGATGGTCGTAAGGAAGAAAATGTCGATGACCTAAGTAACCAATCTTACTTCTTAACTTACAAGAAGGATGTGCTCGTTACAAACAGGGCATGCCTTATAGCCTTTAGTGCTCCACCCAGAATTATTACCATTGGCTAGAAAGTCATTGATAGTCCACATCAAAACTGCATGCATTCGAAAATTTTCTCCTTTTGAAGCATCAAAAACATCAAAACTATTCTCCCATAACCCATTTAACTCATCTACTAGTGGTCTCATATAGACATCAATGTCTCTACCCACTGCCTTCGGGCCTGGAATAACCAGCGATAGCATAAAAAATGACTCACCTATACACATCCAAGGAGGTAAATTGTATGCTAAGAAAACAACAAGCCACACACTATATGAAAGTGACAAATTTCCATGTGGATTGAATCCATCTGTTGCTAAGCCTAGTCTAATATTACGTGGTTCTCTGGCAAACTCAGGAGATAGCTCTTCCAAGCTTCTCCATCAGAAGGATGAATCATAGTATTACTGTCACCTTTAGGCCTATCATTATGACGTGTCATTTGTTTAGCAGTCTTACTTAACATGAATAATTGTTGTAATCTAGACGTCAATGGAAAGTACCACAATACTTTATGAGGTATCTTCCTACCCCTGTCATCATTAATCCTCCATTTTGATGTTCTACATTGGGGATAACTTTCTAAGTCCCCATACTCTTTCCAAAATAGGGAAAAATCATACTTACATGCATGTATATAAACACATAACCCATACCTAGGCTCTGTAGAAGTTGATTTGCTTCATAATAGGGCTTCGGCAAAGATATACAATTAGATAATACATCCCTCAGCAGAGCAGGTAACATGTCAAATGATTTATTGCTCCACTTGTTGTATACTTTCAAATGAAGCGATTTTATTAAAAACGATAACTCTGAAAAGTTTGTACATCTGGGGTATAACTCTTCAGTTGCTTTACTCAACAATTCATGAAAAACACCCATAATAGAATCTCCAACGCCCATAGGAGGATTCCTTCCATCATGATCAATTCGACAATCATTTATGAAAGTACCCACATTATGAAACAAATCTTGCATGTCATCATCCTCCTCGTCAGTATCACCTCTATTAATATCATTATTTATCTCATCAACATCTACATTTGCAGCATCAATCCTTTTTTTACCAGAGATAAATTTATATTTTGGCAGTTAATCATGTAGAGATAAATTTATATTCAGGCAATTGATCATGGAAAATTGTCCGTGCTCTATTTTATATCCTCTGGCTGACACATTTATACAAGACCTAAATAGAAGATCTCATCGCACTTTCCAAGTAAAAAATATTTACAGGTTGACTACGGGTCAAGCATGAATCATAGGTCCTTCGTACTAAAGGACTTGGACTGGCTCACTAAAATCATCCCACTTCCCTAGTAAAAAATGTTTACAGGTTGACTACTGGTCAAGCGTGAATCATAGGTTCTTCGTATTGAAGGACTTGGACTGGCGCAACTAACTTTCTAGTAGACTCCTCTTCGTCGCATTTAAAGCCGACTCAGTGGTATGATAACTATAATGTCAACATCTTCGTTCGCCTGATGTTGTCCTTAAGAGGCTGTTTGGAACACAGCGAATTGAATTCAATCTTGTAATTGAATTCAATTCGCTTGTTTGGAACAAAAAGAATGGCACGAATTCAATTCATGT
>JAOSBO010028944.1:34842-46715 GCA_027563915.1 Erythroxylum rotundifolium | reverse complement strand
ACGGGATGTTGGTGCATCTTGGGAGGGCAAAATAGCCTGTTGGCACAGTTGCTTGGTACATTTGGTGGGAAAAACAATCTGTTGGGCACCTTTGGTGGGAAAACTTGTTGGAAAAACACCTTGGGCACCTTCGGTGGGAAAAATAGCACCTTGGTGCACCTTTGGTGCGAAAAACAACCTGTTGGTATAGTCGCTAGGTAGCTTCGATGGGGAAAATAGCTTGTTTGGCACCTTCGATGAGAAAAATAGCACGTTGGTGCACCTTCGATGGGAAAAACAGCCTATCAGCACAATCGTTAGATAGCTTCGATGGGAAAAACAGCACCTTGGTAAATATTTACTTGGCAAACAGCCCATTTGCATAGCCACTAGGCAACTTTGGTGGAAAAAATAGCCTATTGGGAACTTTCGGTGGGAAAAACAGCATGTTGGTGTAGCTTTGGTGGGCAAAACAGCACATTGGACACCTTTGGTGGGAAAAATAGCATGTTGGTGCACGTTTAGTGGGAAAAATAGCACGTTGGTGCAGCTTTGGTGGGCAAAACAGCCCATCAGCATGGATGCTAGGCACATTTGTTGGGAAAAACAACCTACTGGGCACCTTCGTTGGGAAAAATAGCATCTTCGGTGGGCAAAACAATCCATTGGCACGGCCGCTAGGCACCTTCGGCGGGAAAAACAATACTTTGCTACACCTTCGGTAGGAAGAAGAACCTGTTGGCACGGTCGCTAGGAACCTTTGGTGGGAAAACTACCTGTTAGGCACCTTCGGTGGGAAAAATAGCACGTTAGTGCACCTACAGTGGGAAAAACAACCTATTGGGCACCTTCTGTGGGAAAAACAGTACGTTGGTACAGCTTTGGTGGGCAAAACAACCCTTCTGCGCGGCCGATAGGCACATTCGATGCGAAAACAGCCCATTGGGCACCTTTGTTAGGAAAAACAACACCTTGGTGCACCTTCAGAGGGCAAAATAGTCTGTCAGTACAGCTAGTAGGCACCTTCAGTGGCAAAAACAACACCTTAGCACACCTTCGGAGGGAAAACCAGTCCGTTGGGAAACTTCGGTTGGAAAAAGAACACGATGGTGCACCTTTGCTGGGCAAAATAGCCATTCGACACAGCCGCTAAGCAGCTTCAGTGGGAAAACATCTCCTTTAGTTGGAAAAATAGCTCATTGGCACTGTCGCTAGGCACCTTCGGTGGGAAAAAAAGCCCGTTATGGTCCTTCGGGGGGAAAAACAACATGTTGGTGCACCTTCGATGTGGAAAATAGGCCATTGCCACGGTGGTAGCCACCTTTGGTGGTAAAAATAACACATTAGCTCGATCGCTGGGCACCTTCGGTAGGAAAAACAGCCCGTTGGGCACCTTCGGTGGCAAAAATAGCACCTTGGTGCGCCTTCGGTGGGAAAAACATCCCGTTGGGCATGTTCAGTAGGAGAAACAACACATTGGTGCACCTTAGGTGGGCAAAACAGTCCATCAGCACGGTCACTATATGAAAAATAACCCATTGGGCATCTTCGATAGGAAAAACAGTAAGTTGGTGCACCTTTGATGGGCAAAACAGCCTGTCGACAGGGTCACTAAGCACCTTCGGTGGGAAAAACAGCACCTTGGTGCACGTTCAGGGGGTAAAACAACTTATCAGCACGACCGCTAGGTATATTTGGTAGGAAAAAAAACCCTCCCCTCACCTTTGTTGGGAAAAATAGCATCTTGGTGTACATTTAGTGGGCAAAACAGCCTGTTGACATAGTCGCTAGGCACCTTTGAGGGGAAATCAACACCTTGGTACACCTTTTATGCGCACAACAGCCCATTGGCAAGGTCGCTAGGAACTTTTGGTGGGAACAACAATCTGTTGGGCAACTTAAGTGGGAAAAATAGCACGTTCGTCCACCTTAGGTGGGTCAAACAGCATGTCGACAATGCCGCTAGGCACCTTAGGTGGGAAAAACAGCATGTTGGTGCACCTTCGCTGGGTAAAACAATCTGTTGACACAGTTGCTAGGCACTTTGAGTGGGAAAAACAGCACGTTGGTGAACATTCAATGGTCAAAACAGCCCGTTGGCACGGCCATTAAACAACTTTAGTGGAAAAATTAGCACCTTGATGCACCTTTGGTTGGAAAAAAGCCCATTGGCATAGCTACTAGCCACCTTCGAGGGGAAAAACAACCTGTTGGTGCATCTTTGGTGGGAAAAAAGGTCAGTTGGTACGGTCGCTAGGCACCTTCGGTGGGAAAAACAACACCTTAGCGCATCTTCGGAGGGAAAAATACCTAGCTGGCACTGCCGCTAGGTAACTTGGATGGGAAAAACAGCACGTTGATGCACCTTTGGTGGGAAAAACAGCCCATTAGCATGACCACTAGGTACGTTTGGTGGGAAAAATTGCCTGTTGGGCACTTTCAGTGGGAAAAATAGCGTGTTGGTGTACCTTCGGTGAGCAAAACAGCACGTTGGGCACCTTCGGTGGGAAAAACATCACGTTGGTGCACCGTCGGTGGGAAAAATAGCACATTGGCTACCCTTTGATGGACAAAACAGTCCATCAACACGGCCGCTAGGCACATTCGGTGGGAAAAATAGCCTATTAGGCACCTTCGTTGAGAAAAATAGTGCCTAGGTGTACATTCGGTGGGTAAAATAGCCCGTCGGCATAGCTGCTAGGCATATTCAGTAGGAAAAATAGCCTGTTGAGCACCTTCGTTGGGAAAAATAGTGCCTTAGTGCACCTTCGGTGGACAAAACAATCCGTCGGCACGGACGCTAGGAACCTTTAGTGGGAATAACATCCCATTGCCACAAACGCTAGGAACCTTTGGTAGGAAAAACTGTCCGTTGGGCACCTTCGGTGGGAGAAACAGCACGCTAGTACACCTTCTGTGGGAAAAACAGACTACTGGGCACCTTCTGTGGGAAAAACAACACATTGGTGCACCTTTGGTGGGCAAAATAGCCCTTACACACGGCCGCTTGGCACATTCAGTGGGAAAACAGCCTATTGGGCACTTTTGTTGGGAAAAATAGCACCTTGGTGCACCTTCGGTGGACAAAACAGTCCTTCGGCACGGTCACTTGGCATCTTGGGTGGGAAAAGCAACACCTTGGTACACCTTCAATGGGAAAACTAGCCTATTGGGCACCTTTGGTGGGAAAAATTGCATGATGGTACACCTTCGGTGGGCAAAACAGCTGGCCAACATGGCCACAAGGCACCTTTAGTGGGAAAAACAGTCCCTTGATGCACCTTTGGTAGGCAAAATAGCCTTTAGACACGGACGCTAGGCACCTTCGGTGGGAAAAATAGCTCCTTTGGTTGGAAAAACAACTCGTTGGCACTATCTTTAAGCACCTTTAGTGGGAAAAATACCCCGTAGGGCTCCTTCGGTGGGAAAATAGCACATTGGTGCACCTTCAGTGGGGAAAACAGGCCATTACCACAGCCTCTAGGTACCTTCGGTGGAAAAAGTAGCACGTTGGCACGGCCGCTAGGCACCTTCGGTAGGAAAAACAGCCAGTTGTGTACCTTCGATGGGAAAAACGACACCTTGGTGCACCTTTGATGGGAAAAACAGCTCGACGGGCACGTTTGGTAGGAGCAACAGCACCTTGCTGCACCTTTGGTAGGCAAAACAGTCTATTTGCACAGTCACTAAACACCTTTGATATGAAAAATGGCCCGTTACGCACCTTCGGTTGGAAAAAATAGTACGTTGGTGCACCTTCAGTACGTAAAATAGCTTGTTGACACGGCCGATAAGCACCTTTAATGGGAAAAACAACAGCTTGGTGCACCTTCAGTGGCTAAAATAGCCCATCGGCATGGCCGCTAGGTACATTTGGTGGGGAAAAAACCCCGCTCAGAACCTTCGTTGGGAAAAATAAAACCTTGGTGCACCTTGAGTGGACAAAACAGCCCGTTGGCACAGTTGCTAGGCACCTTTGGCAGGAAAATCAACACCTTGGTGCACCTTCAGTGGGCATAACAACCAGTTGGTAAGGTCGCTAGGCAATTTTGGTGGGAACAACTGTCCGTTGGGTAAGTTAAATGGGAAAAATAACATGTTCGTGCGCCTTGGGTGGGCAAAATAGCTCGTCGGCAAGGTCACTAGGCACCTTTGGTGGGGAAAAGAGCACGTTGGTGCACCTTCATTGGGAAAAACAACCTGTCGGCACATTGGTGAACCTTCGGCAGTCAAAACAGCCTGTCAGCATGGCCGTTAAACACCATCGGTGGGAAATACAACACCTAGGTGCACCTTGGGTTAGAAAAAAAGCCCATTGGCATGACTACTATGCACCTTAAGGGGGAAAACAACTCGTTCGTGCACCTTTGGTGGGAAAAATAGCAAGTCGGTACGGCCGCTTAGCACATTTGGTGGGAAAAACAACACTTAGTACACCTTCGGTACGCAAAACAACCCGTTGGCAAGGTCACTAGGCACTTTTGGTGGGTAAAATAGCCTGTTGGGCACCTTCGGTGGGAAAAATAGCACATTGGTGCACCTTCAGTAGACAAAACATCATGTCGGCAAGGCCGCTAGGCACGTTCGGTGGGAAAAATAGCTCATTGGTGCACCTTCGGTCAAAAAACAACAAGTTGATGCACCTTTTGTGGGCAAAACAGCCAGTCGGCATGGCCGCTAGGCAGCTTCAATGGGAAAAACAACATCTTGGGGCAACTTTGGTGGGTAAAACAGCATGTTGGGTACCTTAGGTGGGATAAATAGCATGTTGGTGTACCTATGGTGGGCAAAACAGCCTGTTGGCACCACCAGTAGGCAACTTCGATAGGAAAAATAGCATGTTGGTGCACCTTGGGTGTGAAAAATAGCATGTCGGTGCAAAAAATAGCACGATGGTTCACCTTTTATGGGCAAAATAGCCGGTTGGCATGGCTGCTAGGTATATTTGGTGGGAAAAACATCCTATCGGTCACCTTCATTGGGAAAAACAACAGGTTGGTGCACCTTCGGTGTGCAAAAGAGCCTATTGACACGGTCATTAGGCATTTTTGGGGGGAAAATCAACACCTTGGTGCACCTTCAGTGGGCAAAACAGCCACTTGGTAAGTTAGCTAGGCGCTTTCGGTGGGAACAATAGCTCGTTAGGCACCTTCGGTAGGAAAAACAACACATTGGTGCACCTTCGTTGGACAAAATAGCCCGTCAGCACAGCTGCTAGACAACTTCGGTGGGAAAAGTAGCACCTTCATGCACCTTCGGTGGGAAAAAACATCCTATTGGGCACCTTCGATGAGAAAAACAACACGTTGGTGCACCTTAGGTGGGCAAAACAGCCCAGCGACATGACTGTTAGACACCTTCGATGGGAAAAATAGCACCTTGGTGCACCTTCAGTGGGCAAAACATCCCGTTGGCACGACCACTAGGCATCTAAGGTGGGTAAAATAGCCTATTGGGCGCCTTCAGTGGGAAAAACAGCGGGTGGTGCAGCTTTGGTGGGTGCACAGTAGCTAGGCACTTTTGGTGGCAAAAACAACACATTGGTGCACATTTGGTGGGAAAACCAGCCCGCTAGGTAGCTTCGGTGGGAAAAACAGCAAGTTAGTGCACCTTCGGTGGTCAAAACAGCCAGTCGTCATGACCACTAGGCAACTTCGATGAGAAAAACAGCAACTTGTGCACCTTTGGTGGGTAAACAGCCCACTGGCTACCTTCGTTGGAAAAAACAACACGTTGGTGCACCTTTGGTGTGCAAAATAGCCTCTTTGCATGGTTGCCAGGCACCTTTGGGGGAAGATAAACATCTTGGTACACCTTTGGTGGGGAAAACAGCTCGTTGGCAAGGTTGCTAGGCACCTTCGGTAGGAAAAACATCACATTCGTGTACCTTGGTTTGGAAAAATAGCCCGTCGACAAGGAAGCTAGGCACCTTTGGTGGGAAAAACCAGCTCATTGGTGCACCTTTGGTTGGTAAAATAGCCAGTTGGCACGGTCGCTAGGTACATTCGATGGGAAAAAAACCCGTTGGGCTCCTTCGATTGGAAAGACAGCACGTTGGTGCACCTTGGGAGGGCAAAACA
Organism: Erythroxylum rotundifolium; assembly: GCA_027563915.1. NCBI lineage: Eukaryota > Viridiplantae > Streptophyta > Magnoliopsida > Malpighiales > Erythroxylaceae > Erythroxylum > Erythroxylum rotundifolium. The sequence continues at coordinate 40,656 of JAOSBO010028944.1, read as the reverse complement.
TTCCGTCAGTAAGGCCACTAGGCACCTTCAGTGGGAGAAACAACACATTTGTACACCTTTGATGGGAAAAACAACCCATCAATACAGGTGCTAGGCACTTTTGATGGGAAAAACAGCCCATTGGGCACCTTCGATGGGAAAAACAGCACGTTGGTATACCTTGGCTAGGCACCTTAGGTCGGAAAAACAGCTCATTGGTGAACCATTGGAGGGCAAAACAACCGATTGGCATGGTCACTAAGTACATTTGGTGGGAAAAAAACCGTTGGGCACCTTCAGTGGGAAAAAAGAACGTTGGTGCACCTTGAATAGGCAAAACAGCCTGTCGTTGTAGCTTCGATGGGTAAAACAGCTCGTTGGTGAACCATTGGAGGGCAAAACAGCCGATTGGCATGGTCACTAAGTACATTTGGTGGGAAAAAAACCGTTGGGCACCTTCAGTGGGAAAAAAGCACGTTGGTGCACCTTAAATGGACAAAACAGCCTGTCGTTGTAGCTTCGGTGGGTAAAACAACTCGTTGGTGCACATTTGGTGGGTAAGACAGCCTATTGGCACGATCGCTAGGTACATTTGTTGGGAAAAACAGCCCGTTGTATGCCTTCATTGGGAAAAACAACACGTTGGTGCACCCTGAGTGGGCAAAACAACTCGTTGGCAAGGCTGCTAGGCACCTTTAGTGGGAAAAACAGCTCGTTGCTGCACCTTCAGTGGGTGAAACAACCTGTTGGCACAACCACTATATACAATCAATGGGAAAAACAGCTCATTGATGCACCTTGGGTGGGTAAAACAGCCAATTGGCCAGACCGCTAGCTACATTTGATGGGAAAAATAACTTGTGGGGCACTTTTGTCAGGAAAAAAAACATGTTGGTGCACCTTCGATGTGCAAAACATCCTGTTGGCTCACTTGCTAGGCACCTCTGGGGAGAAAATCAACACCTTGGTGCACCTTCGGTAGGAAAAGCAGCAAGTTGGCACACCTTTTGTGGGCAAAACAGCCAGTCGGCATGTCCGCTAGCTACTTCAAATGGAAAAACAACACCTTGGTTCACCTTTAGTGGGTAAAACAACCCGTTGGTTACCTTTGGTGGGAAAACAGCACGTTGGTGCTCCTATAGTGAGCAAAACAGCCCGTCAGCATTATCGCTAGGCAACTTCGATGGGAAAAACAGCACATTGGTGCACCTTTTGTGGGCAAAACAACCCGTTGGCATCGCTGCTAGGTATATTCGATGGGAAAAACAACCTACTGGAGACCTTCATTAGGAAAAATAGCACGTTGCTGCACCTTTGGTGTGCAAAATAGCATGTTGGCAAAACAGCTCGTTGGGCATCTTCGGTGGGAAAAACAGCACGTTGGTGCACCTTAGGTGGCAAAACAGCCATTCGGCAAGGCCGTTAGGCACCTTTGGTGGGAAAAATAGCTCGTTGGTGCACCTTTGGTTGGCAAAACAGCCCGCTGGCACGATCGTTAGGTGCATTCGGTGGGAAAAATGGTACATTGGTGCACCTTAAGAGGGAAAAACAGCCCTTCGGGAAGGTCGCTAGGAACCTTAGGAAGGGAAAACAACACATTTTTGCACCTTTGCTTGGCAAAACAGCTCGTCAACATGACAGCTAGGCACTTCCGATGGGAAAACAACCCGTTGGGCTCCTTCGGTGGGAAAAACAGCAAGGTTGTGAGCCTTCGGTGGGTAAAACAACCCGTTGGCACGATCGTTAGACACCTTCGGTGGAAAAAACAGCACCTTGGTGCACATTCGGTTGACAAAGCAGCCCGGTGGCATGGCCGCTAGGCACCTTTAGGGGAAAAAGAGTCCGTTGGGCACCTTTGGAGGGCAAAACAGCCCGTCTGCAAAGCCGCTAGGCACCTTTACTGGGAGAAACAACAAGTTGGTGCACCTTTGGTCAGAAAAACAACCCGTCGGCTTGGCTGCTAGGCATTTTTGATGGAAAAAATAGCCCGTTGGGCCCCTTCGATGTGAAAAATAACATGTTGGTGCATCTTGGGTGGGAAAAACAGCCGGTCTGCATAGCTACTAGGCACCTTCAGTGGGAAAAACAGCACTTTGGTTCACCTTCAGAGGGAAAAACAGCCCGTCGGCACAACCGCTAGGCACCTTCAATGAGGAAAACAACCCGTTGGACACCTTCTGTGGGAAAATCGGCACGTTGGTGCACCTTCGCTAGGAAAAACAGCCCCTTGATGCATCTTCGGTGGGCAAAACGGTGCATTGGCACGGTCGTTAAGCACCTTCGATGTGAAAAGTCACCTGTTGGACACCTTCAGTGGGAAAAACACCATGTTGGTGCACCTTTGGAGGGAAAACAGCAGGTTGGTGGACCTTTAGTAGGGAAAACTGTCCGTCGACATGGCATCTAGGTACCTTCAGTAGGAAAAACACCCCGTTGGGCATCTTCAGTGGGAAAAATAGCACGTTGGGGCACCTTTGGTGAACAAAACAACCCATCGACACGACCATTAGATACCTTTTGTGAGAAAAATAGCACTTTGGTGTAGCCTCAGTGGGCAAAAGAACCAATTGGCACGGCTGCTATGCATCTTAGGTGGGAAAAACAGTCCCTTGGGCACCTTTAGTGGAAAAAACAACACGTTGCTACACCTTTGGTGAGATAAATAACCCTTCGGCATGGCGGCTAGGCACCTTCTATCTTAAAAATAACACCTTGGTTCACCTTGGTAGGAAAAATAGTATGTTGGTGCACCTTGGATTGGAAAAATAGAAAGTTGGTGCACATTTAGGGAGTACCTATCGGCATGGCCGCTAGACACATTCGATGCGAAAAACAACCCTTTGGGCACCTTTGGTAGGCAAAACAGCACATTGGTGCTCCTCTCGTGGGAAAAATAGCTTGTTGGCATCGTCGCTAGGCTCCTTCCGAGGAAAAAACGACCCGTTGGGCACCTTTTGTAAAAAAAATAGAACATTAGCGCACCTTCGATAGAGAAAATAACTCATCTACACAGTCGTTAGACGCTTCGGTGGGAGAAACAACACCTTGGCACACCTTGGGTGGGCAAAACAGCTCCTTGGTATGTCTGCTAGGCACCTTCGATGGGAAAAATAGCTTGTTGGCACACCTTCGATAGGTAAAACAACCCGTCAGCATGGCTACTAGGCACCTTTGATGGGAAAAATAGCACGATGGTGCACCTTCAGTGGGTAAAAAAACCTATCAGCATTTGGTGTGAAAAATAGCCCTTTGGGCACCTTTGATGGGAAAAATAAAACGTTTGTTCACCATTGGTTGGCAAAACAGTCCATCAGCAAGGCCGCTGGGCATCTTGGATGGGAAAAACATCACATTTTTGCACCTTTGCTCAGCAAAAGCCCCCGTCAACATGATTGTTAGGCACTTTCAATGGGAAAAACAGTCTGTTGGGCATCTTTCATGGGAAAAACAGCAAGTTGGTGAACCTTCTGTGGGGAAAACAGCCCATCGGCACAGCTGCTAGGCATTTTCGATGGAAAAAATAGACCATTGGGCCCTTACGGTGGGAAAAACTGCACCTTTGTGTGTCTTGGGTGGGAAAAATGGCCCGTCGGCACGGGCGCTAGGCACCTTCAATAGAAAAAACAGAACCTTGGTTCACCTTTAAAGGGATAAATAGCCTGTCAACACAGCCGCTAGGCAGTTTTGATGGGAAAAATAGCTCGTTGGGCACCTTCAGTGGAAAAATCAACACGCTAGTGCACCTTCGCTAGGAAAAACAGTCCTTTGATGCAGCTTCGGTGGGCAAAACAGTCCGTTGGCACGATCACTAGGCACCTTTGGTGGGAAAATTTACCCATTAGACACCTTCGGTGGGAAGAACACCATGTTGGTGCATCTTTGGCGGGAAAAACAGCCCGTTGGCAAGGCTGGTAGATTTCTTTGATGGGAAAAACAACAAATTGGTGTGCCTTCGGTGGGTAAAACATCCTGTCAGCACAGCCACTAGGCTCCTTCGGTGTGAAAAATAGCCTGTTGCGCAAATTTGGTGGGAAAAACATCATGTTGGTTAACCTTCGGTGCGTAAAATAGCCCATTGGCACAGTCGCTAGGCAACTTCAACGGGAAAAATAGCACGTTGGTGCACCTTCGGTGGGTAAAATAGCCCATCAGCATAGTCGCTAGGTACATTTGGTGGGAAAAACTACCAGCTTGGCACCTATGTTGGGAAAAACAGCACCTTTGATGGGTATAACGACATGTTGGCACGGGTGCTAGGCAACTTCGACGGGAAAAATAGCACGTTGGTGCACCTTCGGTGGGCAAAATAGCCCATCAGCATAGTCGCTAGGTACATTTGGTGGGAAAAACAGCCAGCTCGGTATCTTCATTGGGAAAAACAGCACCTTGGAGCACCTTCGATAGGTAAAACAACATGTTGGCACGGGCGCTAGGTACCTTTGAGTGGAAAATCAACACCTTGGTGCACTTTCTGTGGGAAAAACAACCCGTTGGCAAGGTCACTAGGCACCTTCAGTGCGAAAAACAGCACATTGGTGCATTTTTGTTGGGCAAAATAGCCCGTCGCCAAGACCGTTAGGCACCTTCGGTGAGAAAAATAGCTTCTTGATGCACCTTCGGTAGGCAAAACAACTCATCGAGACAGCCACTAGGCACATTCAGTGGGAAAAAGAGCACGATGGTTCATCTTCGGTGGGTAAAACAGCCCTTCAGTAGGGCTATTAGGTACATTCGGTGTGAAAAACAGCCCGTTGGGCACCTTCAGTGGGAAAAACAGCATGTTTGTGCACCATCCGTTGCAATAATAGCCCGTCGGCAAGGCGACTAGGCACCTTTGATGGGAAAAACAACACATTTGTGCACCTTTGCTGAGCATAAGCCCCTGTCAACACGGTTGTTAGGAACTTTTGATGGGGAAAATAGTCTATTGGGCACCTTCGATAGGAAAAATAGCATGTTGGTGAACCTCCAGTGGGGAAAACATCCCGTCAACATGGCCGCTAGGCATTTTCGATGGAAAAAACAACCCGTTGGGCCACTTCAGTGGGGAAAGCTGCACATTTGTGTGCATTGGGTGGGAAAAATAGCCTGTCGACAAGACTGCTAGCCACCTTCATTGGGAAAAACAGCACCTTTGTTCACCTTTAAAGGGAAAAACAGTCTGTTGGCACAGTCGCTAGGCAGTTTCAATGGGAAAAATAGCCCGTTGGGCACCTTCGGTGGGGAAATCAAGACGCTGGTGCACCTTTGCTAGGAAAAATAGCCTCTTGATGCATCTTCGGTGGGGTAAACAATCTGTTGGCGCGATCACTAGGCACCTTCGGTGGGCACGTTGGACCCCTTTGGTGGGAAAAACACCATGTTGGTGTAACTGTGGTGGGAAAAACACCATGGCTGTTAGACTCTTTCGATTGGAAAAACAACAAGTTGGTGCACCTTCGGTAGGTAAAACAACCTATTGACACGACCGCTAGGCTCCTTCAGTGTGAAAAATAGGCCGTTGCGGAAATTTGGTTGGAAAAACAACATGTTGGTGAACCTTTGATGGGTAAAATAGCCCATTGGCACAGTCGCTAAGCAACTTCGATGGGAAAAGTAGCACATTGGTGCACCTTCGGTTGACAAAATAGCCCATCAGCACGGTCGCTAGGTACATTTGGTAGGAAAAACAGCCAGCTTGGCACCTTCGTTGGGAAAAACAACACCTTAGAGCACCTTCGATAGGTAAAACAACATGTTGGCACGGGCGCTAGGCACCTTTGGGTGGAAAATCAACACCTTGGTGCACCTTCTATGGGAAAAACAACCCGTTGGAAAGGTCACTAGGCACCTTCG
>JAOSBO010028944.1:6574-34742 GCA_027563915.1 Erythroxylum rotundifolium | reverse complement strand
AGCCCGTCGAGACAGCCGCCAGGCACATTCGGTAGGAAAAAGAGTACATTGATCCACCTTCGATAGGAAAAACAACCAGTCAACACGGCCACTAGGCACCTTTGGTGGGAAAAACAACACCTTAGTGTACCTTCAAAGGGAAAAAAAAGCCTGTCGGCACAGCCGCTAGGTAGTTTTGATGGGAAAAACAACACATTGGGCAACTTCAGTGGGAAAATCAGCACATTGATCCACCTTCGGTGGGCAAAACAACTCATCGGAAGGTTGCTACGCACCTTCGGTGGGAAAAATAGCACCTTGGTGCACCTTCAGTGGGTAAAATAACCTATCTGCATGGGCACTAGGCACTTTCAATGGAAAAAATACCCGTTGGGCAACTTTTGTGGGAAAAACAGCATAATGGAGCGCCTTCGGTGTGTAAATAGCCCATCGACATGGCCACTATACAACTTTGATGGGAAAAATAACACATTTGTTCACCTTCGGTGGGCAAAAGTGTCCGTTAGCACGGCCGCTAGGTATATTTGGTGCGGGAAAAACAACTCGCTGGGCACTTTCATTGGGGAAAAACAACACCTTGGAGCACATTTGGTGGGCAAAACAACCTAGTGGCATAGTCGCTAGGCACCTTTGGGTGGAAAATCAACACCTTGGTGCAGCTTCTATGGGAAAAACATCTCGTTGGCAACGTTGCTAGGTGCCTTTGGTGGGAAAAATAGCCCGTTGGGCACGTTTAGTAGGAAATATAACATGTTCATGCACCTTGGGTGGGAAAAAAAGCCCATTAGCAAGACCACTAGGTAGCTTCGGTAGAAAAAATAGTACGTTGGTGCACCTTCAATGGAAAAAAGAGCCTATTGGCACGACCTTTAGGCACATCTGGTGGGAAAAAGAGTCCTTTGGGCACTTTCGGTGGGAAAAATAGCATGTCGGTGCACTTTCAGTTGGCAAAATAGCCCTTCGACACGACCTCTAGGTACCTTCGGTTTGAAAAACAACTCCCTTATGCACATCTGTTGGGCAAAACAACTCGTTGGCATGGTCAGTAGGCATCTTTGGTGGGAAAAACAGTCCGTTGGGCATCACCGGCGGGAAAAAGAGCACATTGGTGCACTATAGGTGCGGAAAACAGGACGTCGGCATGGCCGCTAGGCGCCTTCGGTGGGAAAAAGAACACCTTTGTATAACTTTGGTGGGCAAAACAGCCCATTGGCATGGCTGTTGGATACCTTCGGTGGGAAAAACAACATCTTGGTGCACCTTTGATGGGCAAAATAGCTCGTCAGCATGGCCGCTAGGCACCCTTGGTGGGCAAAATAACCCGTTGGGCATCTTTGGTGGGAAAAACAGCTCGTTGGTGCCCTTCGATAGGCAAAATAGCCCATCGGCATAGCTGCGACATAGCTTTGATGGGGAAAACAACACGTTGGTGCATCTTCGGGGGCCCAAACAGCCCATTGACATGGCCGCTAGGCACATTCGTTGTGAAAAACAACCCGTTGGGCACCTTTTGATAGAAAAACAACATATTGGTGCACCTTTGGTGGGCAAAGCAGCCAGTCAGCATTGCAGCTAGACACCTTCAGTGGAAAAATAACACCTTGGTGCTCCTTCAATGGGAAAAATAGCACATTGGCACCATCGCTAGGCACCTTCGGGGAAAAAAACAGCTCGTTAGTCACCTTCAGTGAGAAAAACAACTTGTTGGTGCACCTTTAATGGGCAAAACAACCCATTGGCACGACCGGTAGACACCTTCAGTGGGAAAAATAGCACCTTGATGCACCTTGGGTGGGCAAAATAGCTCATTGGTACGATACATTTGGAAGGCAAAACAACTCGTCAGAACAGCCACTAGACACCTTCGATGGGAAAAATAGGATTCGGTGGGATAAACAGCCCATCCACAACTCCGCTAGGCACCTTAGGTAGGAAAAATAACCCGTTGGCATGGTCGCTAGGCACCTTCAGCGGGAGAAATAGCCCTTTGCGTACCTTTGGTTGGCAAAAAAACTCCTTGGTGCACATTCGGCTAGAAAAAGAGCACGTTGGGCACCTTTGGTTGGAGAAACAGCACTTGGTGCACCTTCGGCGAAAAAAATAGCCTGTTGACACGGTTGCTAAACACCTTCGATTTGAAAAATAGCCCGTTAGGCACCTTCGGTAGGAAAAATTGCATGTTGGGGCACCTTCGGTGGGCAAAACAGCTTGTAGGCTTGGCCGCTAGGCACCTTCAATAGAAAAAACAACATATTGGTGCACCTTTGGTAGGTAAAACAACCCGTTGGCACGAATGCTAGGGACCTTCGGTGGGTAAAACAACCCGTTGGGCACCATTGGTGGGAAAAACAACACGTTGATGCATCTTCGATGGGAAAAATAGCCTGTTGACAAGGCCACTAGGCACCTTTGGTGGGAAAAACAGCTCGTTGGTGCACCTTTGGTGGGTAAAACGGCCAGTTGGCACAGTCACTAGGCATTTTCGTTGGCAAGAACAACCCGTTGGGCCCCTTCGAAGGGAAAAATAACACGTTGATGCAACTTCGGTGGGTAAAACAACTCGTTCGTAGGGCCACTAGGCACCTTCGGTGGGAAAAACAACACTTTGGAGCACCTTCAAAGGGAAAAATAGCCCGTTAACACAGCCACAAGGCACCTTTGGTGGGAAAAACAGCCCGTCAGCCACCTTTGGTGGGAGAATCAGCACGTTGGGTGGGTAACTTCGGTGGATAAAACAGCTCGTCTGCACAGCTGCTGGTTAACTTCGATGGGAAAAACCAGCACATTGGTGCAACTTTGATGGGTAGAATAGCACGTTCGTGAACCTTTGATGGGAAAAACGGCTCGTTGGCATGACTGCTAGGCACCTTCAGTGAGTAAAACAACTCGTTGGGCAACTTTGATGGGAAACACAATATGTTGCTGCACCTTCGGTGGGGAAAAAAACCCGTTGGCACGGTCACTAAAACACAATATGTTGGTGCATCTTTGGTGGGGAAAACAACCTGTCGGCACGGTCGCTAGGCACCTTCAGTGGGAAAAACAACATGTTGGTGCACCTTCGATGGGAAAAAACAGCCCATTGGCACAACCGTTAGACACCTTCGGCAGGAAAAGCAGCACCTTGGTGCACCTTCAATGGCAAAAGAACCCACTGGCATGGCCGTTAAGCACCTTCGGTGGGAAAAACAATCCCTTGGGCACCTTTGATGGGAAAAACAACACCTTGCTAACCTTTGATGGGAAAAGCAACACCTTGCCACTGTCACTAGGCATCTTCCGGGGGAAAAACAGCCCATCGCTAGGCACCTTTGGTGGGAAAAACAACTTGTTGGTGCACCTTCGATGGACCAAACAACCCGTTGGCACGGATGTTAGACACCTTTGGTGTGAAAAACAGCACCTTGGGTGGGCAAAACAGCTCGTTGGAATGGTCGTTACGCATCTTCAATGGGAAAAATAACTCGTTGGTACACCTTCAGTAGGCAAAATAGCCCATTGTAATAGCCGCTTGGCACCTTCGATGGGAAAGTAGCACGTTGGTGCACCTTCGTTGGGAAAAACAGCTCATTCGCAAGGCCGCTAGGCACCTTCAGTGGGAAAAATAGCCCATTGGGTACCTTTGCTTGGAAAAGTAGCACCTAGGTGCACCTTTAGTGGGAAAAACAACCTGTTATGCACCTTCGGTAGGAAAAAGGCACGTTGGTACACCTTTAGTGGGAAAAACAACACTTTGATACACCTTCGGTGGGAAAAATATCACATTGGTGCACCTTCGCAGGGCAAAATAGCTTATCGGCGCGGCCGCTAAGCACCTTTGGTAGGGAAAAAAACACGTTGGTGCACCTTTAGTGGGCAAAATCGCCCATTGGCATGGCCACTAGGCATCCTCTATGGGTAAAACAGCCCGTTGGGCACCTTCGGTGAGAAAAACAACATGGTGAATCTTCAGTGGGCAAAACAGCCAGTCAGCAAGGCCGCTAGGCACCTTTGGTGGGAAAAACAGCACCTTGGTGGACCTTCGGTGGGCAAAATAGCCCTTCAACACGACCGCCAAGCACCTTCAATTTGAAAAACAACACCTTTGTGCACCTTCAGTGGGAAAAACAGCTTGTTGGAACGGTCAGTAGGCACCTTCAATGGGCAAAACAGCCCGTTGGGCACCATCTGTGGGAAAAAGAACAAGTTGGTGCAACACCTTGGTACACCTTCAATGGGCAAATCAGCCCATCGGCATGACCATTAGACACCTTCGGTGGGTAAAACAACACCTTGACGCACCTTGGTGCGCAAAATAGCCCGTTGGCACGGCTACTAGGCACATTCAGTGGGAAAAATAGCCAGTTGGGCACCTTTGGTGGGAAAAACAACACCATGGTGAACCTTCGGTGGGTGTAAAAAGCCCATCGGTATGGCCGTTAGACACCTTCGGTGAGTAAAACAACACCTTGGTGCACCCTCGGTGGGAAAAATAGCCCATTGACATGGTCTCTGGGCATCTTCGATGGGAAAAATAGAATATTGGTGCACCTTTGGTGGGAAAAATAGCTCGTCGGCATGGTCGCTAAGCACCTTCATTTTGAAAAAAAGCCTGTTGGGCACCTCGGGGGGGGGAACAACACGTTGGTGCAACTTCGGAGGGAAAAACAGTCTATGGACACGACTGCTAGGCACAATCGGTGGGAAAAACAGCACCTTGGTTCACCTTCGTTGGGAAAAACTCTCGGAGGCTGTTGGTGGGATAAAACAACACGTCGATGGGTAAAAAAGCTTCACGCACCTTCGGTGGGAAAAACAACACGTTCGTGAATCTTTGATGGGCAAAAAAGCCCTTCGACATGTCCACTAGGCACCCTCGATAAGAAAAATAGCACCTTAGTGCACCTTTGGTTGGAAAAACAGTCAGTTGGGCACCTTCAGTGTGAGAAACTGCAAGTTGGTGCACCTTTGCTGGGCAAAACAACTTGTTGGCACAGCCGCTAGGTACCTTCGGTGGGTAAAATAGCTTGTTGGGCATCTTCAGTGGGTAAAATAGCTTATTGGGCACCTTCGGTTGGAAAAGAAGCACTTTGGTGCACCGTCGATGACAAAACAGCCTGTGGGCAAGGCCATTGGACACCTTTGGTGGGAGAAACAGAACGTTGGTGCACCTTTGGTCTGAAAAACAGCCCGTCGGCACAGTTGGTAGGCACTTTTGGTGGAAAAAATAGCCCGTGGGGCACCTTGGTTGGGAAAAACTGGACGTTGGTGCACCTTCGGTGGATAAAATAGTCCATCGGGTCCTTGGGTTCGGAAACAACAAGTTGGTGCACCTACGGTGGACAAAATAGCCAGTCGGCATGACTACTGGGCACCTTCAATAGGAAAAATAGCACCTTGGTGTAGCTTTGATGGGTAAAACCACCCACTGGGTACCTTCGGTGCCAAAAACTGCACATTGGTGCATTTTTGATGGATAAAACAGTCCGTCGGCTCCTTAGGTTCGAAAACAACAAGTTGGTTCACCTTCAGTGGACAAAATAGCCAGTTGGCACGGTTGCTAGGCACCTTCAATGGGAAAAATAACACCTTTGTGCAGCTTCGGTGGGTAAAATAGCACCTTAATGCACCCTCGATAGGGAAAATAGCCCGTTGACATGGTCTCTGGGCATCTTCGATGGGAAAAACAGAACATTGGTGCACCTTTGATGGGGAAAACAGCCCTTCGGTATGGTCGCTAAGCACCTTCATTTTGACAAAAAGCCCGTTGGGTACCTTGGGGGGGAAAACAACATGTTGGTGCACCTTTGGAGGGCAAAACAGCCTGTCGGCACAGATGCTAGGCACATTCGGTGGGAAAAATAGCACCTTGGTGCACCTTCATTGGGAAAAAGAAGCTCGGAGGTTGTTGGTGGGGTAAAACAACACGTCGGTGGGTAAAAAAGCTTCACACACCTTCGGGCGGAAAAACAGTACATTCATGAATCTTTGATGGCCAAAAAAGCCCTTCAACATGTCCACTAGACACCCTTGATAGCAAAAATAGCACCTTGGTGCACCTTTGGTGGGAAGAACAGTCCATTGGGCACCTTTAGTGTGAGAAACTGCAAGTTGGTGTACCTTTGCTAGGAAAAACAACCTGTTGGCACAGCCGCTAGGCACCTTCGGTGGGTAAAATAGTGTATTGGGCACCTTCGGTGATAAAAGAAGCACTTTGGTGCACCGTCGATGACAAAATAGCCTGTGGGCAAGGCCACTAGACACCTTTGGTGGGAAAAACAGAACGTTGGTCCACCTTTGGTCTGAAAAACAACCCATCGTCACAGTTGGTAGGCACTTTTTGTGGTAAAAATAGCTTGTTAGGCACCTTGGTTGGGAAAAACTGCACGTTGGTGCACCTTCGATGGATAAAATAGTCCATCGGGTCCCCTTGGGTTCGAAAACAACAAGTTGGTGCACCTTTGGGGGACAAAATAGCCAGTCGGCACGACTGCTAGGCACCTTCAATAGGAAAAATAGCACCTTTGTGCAGCATCTGTGGGTAAAACCACCCACTGGGTACCTTCGGCGTGAAAAACAACACGTTAGCGCATCTTCCATGGATAAAACAATCTGTCAGCTCCTTAGGTTCGAAAACAACAAGTTGGTGCACCTTCGGTGGACAAAATAGCCAGTCGGCACGGCTGCTAGGCACCTTCAATGGGAAAAATAGCACCTTTGTGCCGCTTCGGTGGGTAAAATAGCACGTTGGGCACCTTTGGTGGGAAAATAGCATGTTGGTGCACCTTCAAGGGGCAATACAGTCTGTTGGCACGAACGCTAGCCAACTTTGACAGGAAAAACAACCCATTGGTGCACCTTCAGTGGACAAAACAATGCGTCGGCATGACCGCTTGGTACATTCAGTAGGAAAAACAGCCTGCTGGCCACCTTCGTTGTAAAAAATAGGACGTTGGTGTACCTTCAATGTGCAAAAGGGCCTCTTGGCACAAACGCTAGGCACCTTTGGAGAAAAAATCAACTCCTTGGTGCACGTTTGGTGGGCAAAACAGCCCGTTGGTAAGGTCACTAGGCACCTTCGATGGGAAAAACAATCCGTTGGGCACTTTCGATGGGAAAAATAGCATGTTGGTGCACCTTCAGTGGGCCAAATAGCCCGTCAGCAAGGTCGTTAGGTACCTTCACTGGGAAAAACAAAACGTTGGTGAACCTTCGATGGGCAAAACAGCCCGTCGACACAACTACTAGGTACCTTCACTGGGAAAAACAAAACGTTGGTGCACCTTCAAAGGGAAAAATAGCCTCGTTGGTAAGGTTTCTAGGCACCTTCGGTGGGAAAAACAGCCTATTGGGCACCTTCGGTGGGAAAAAACAATATGTTGCTGCACCTTGTGCGGGCAAAAGAGCCCATCGGCAAGGCTGCTAGGCACCGTAGGTGGGAAAAACAGCACGTTCGTGCACCTTCAGTGGGCAAAACAGCCCATTGGCACAATTGCTAGGTACATTCGGTAGGAAAAATAGCCTGCTGGGCACCTTCCTTGGGAAAAACAATACATTGGTGCACCTTCGTATTGTAAAATAGCCTGTTGGCATAGTCACTAGGCACCTTAGGGGGGAAATCAACACCTTGGTGCGCCTTCAAAGGGCAAAATAGCCCGTTGGTAAGGTGGCTAGGCACCTTCGGTGGGAAAACAACCTGTTGGGCGACTTCGGTGGGAGAAACAGTACATTGGTGCAACTTGGGCGGGTAAAAGAGCCCGTCTGCAAGGCCGCTAGGCACCTTCGGTGGAAAAAACAGCACGTTGGTGCACCTTCGATGTACATTCGGTGGGAAAAACAGCCTGCTAGGCACCTTCTTTGGTAAAAACAACACGTTGGTGAACCTTCGTATTGCTAAATAGCCTATTGGCACGGTCAATAGACACCCTTGGGGGGAAGTCAACACCTTGGTGCACCTTGGGAGGGCAAAATAGCCCTTTGGTAAGGTCGCTAGGCACCTTCAGTGGGAAAAACAACCTGTTGGGCACCTTCAGTGGTAAAAACAGTACGCTGGTGCACCTTGGGAGGGCAAAAGAGACCTTTGAAAAGGCCGCTAGATACCTTTGGTGGGAAAAACAGCACGTTGGTGCACGTTCAGTGGACAAAACAACCCATTGGCACGACTGCTTGGTACATTGTGTGGGAAAAATAGCCTGCTGGGCACCTTCGATGGGAAAAACAACACGTTGGTTCTCGTTCATATTGCAAAATGGCTTGTTGACACAATTGCTAGGCACTTTTGGGGGGAAAATTAACACCTTGGTGCACTTTCGATGGGCAAAATAGCTCGTCAGCACAGCTACTAGGCACTTTTGGTGGGAAAAATAACACCTTTGCGCACCTTCATGGGCAAAATAGCCCATCAGCACGGCCATTAGACACCTTTGATAGGCAAAACAACCCTTCGGTGTGTAAAAAAGCCAGTTGGCATAGCCGCTAGGCACCTTCAGTGGATAAAACAACCCATTAGGCACCTTAGGTGGGAAAAACAACACACTGGTGCACCTTATGTGTGTAAAACAACTCATCAGTAAGGCCGCTAGGCACTTTCTGTGGGAAAGCAGCATGTTGGTGCATGTTTCATGGGCAAAACAGCCCTTCGGCATAGCCGCTGGGCACCTTCAGAGGGTAAAATAGCCTATTGGGAACCTTCGGTGCAAAAAACAGGTCGTTGGTGCACCTTTGATGTGGAAAATAGCCCTTCGACACGATCACTAGGCACCTTCAATGGGAAAAAAAGCAGCTTGGTGCACCTTCGGAGGAAAAAATGGCTTGTCGGCAAGGCTGCTGGGCACCTCTGGTGGGAAAAATAGCCCGCTGGGCATCTTCAATGTGAAAAACTACAAATTGGTGCACCTTTGGTCGGAAAAATAGATAGTCAACACGGCCGCTAGGTACCTTCAATGTGAAAAAAAGCACCTTGGTGCACCTTCAGTGGGTAAAACAGCCTGTTGGGCACCTTTGGTGGGAAAAAAAGCACGTTGGTGCACCTTTGGTTGACAAAACAGCCCGTTGGCATAGCCGCTAGACATCTTTGGTGGGTAAAACAACTGATTGGGAACCTTCGGTGGGAAAAACAGCTCGTTGGTGCACCTACGGTAGGGAAAACATTCCTTCGGCACGGCCACTACGCACCTTCGATGGGAAAAATAGCACCTTGGTGCATTTTGGAGGGAAAAACGGTCTATCAACATGGCTACTAGGCACCTCCCATGGGAAAATAGCCTACTGGGCAACTTCGACATGAAAGACAAATAGTTGGTGTACTTTTAGTGGGTAAAACAGTCAGTCGGAACGGCCGCTAGGCATATTCAATGTGAAAAATAGCACCTTGGTGCATCTTTGATGGGTAAAACAGCCCGTTGGGCACCTTCCGTGGGAAAAAACGCAAGTTGGTGCACCTTCAAGGGGCAATACATTCCATCAACATGGCCACTAGCCAACTTTGATGGGAAAAACAGCCCGTTGCTACACCTTTAATGGGCAAAATAATACATCAGCACGATTGTTAGGTACATTCGGTAGGAAAAACAGCTCGCTGGCCACCTTTAGTGGAAAAAATAGCACGTTGGTGTACCTTCAGTGTGCAAAAGAGCCTCTTGGCATGGTCCCTAGGCACCTTTGGGGGGAAAATCAACTCTTTGGTGCACGTTTGGTCAGCAAAACAGTCTACTGGTAAGGTCACTAAGCACCTTCGGCAGGAAAAACAGCCCGTTGGGCATCTTCGGTGGGAAAAACATTATGTTGGTGCACCTTGGGTAGGCAAAATAGCCCGTCAGCAAGACCACCAGGAACCTTCGGTAGGAAAAATAGCACAATGATGCACCTTCGATGGGAAAAATAGCACGTCAGCAAGGTCGATAGGTACCTTCAGTGGGAAAACAACACATCGGTACACCTTTGGTAGGTAAAACAGCCCGTTGGAATTACTGCTAGGCCCCTTTGGTGTGGAAAATAGCCTGTTGGCCACCTGCGATGGGAAAAACAGCAAGTTGGTGCACCTTCAATGGACAAAATAGCCCGTCAGTATGGCCGCTAGGTAACTTCGATGGGAAAAATAGCACCTTCGTGCACTTTCAATGGTAAAACATCCCTTTGGGCACCTTCGGTGGGAAAAACAGCACGTGAGTCCACAAACAGCCGGTTGGCACAACCACTAGGCAGTTTCAGTGGCAAAAACTGCCCATTGGGCACCTTCGGTCGAAAAACAGCACGTTGGTGCACTATGGGTGGGCAAAACAACCTGTCAGCAAGACCGCTAGGCACCTTCGATGGGAAAAACAACACATTGATGCACATTCGGTGGGCAAAATAGCTCGTCAACAAGACCGTTAGGTACCTTCGATGGGAAAAACAACAAGTTGGTGCACCTTCAGTGGGTAAAAAAGCTAAGAGGCCGTCGATGGGTAAAACAACCTATTGTGCACCTTCGGTAGGAAAAACAGCACATTGGTGGACGTTAGGTGGGGAGAACAGCCCGTTGGCACGACCATTAGACATCTTTGCTAGGAGAAACAGCACATTGGTCCACCTTCGGTGGGCAAAACAGCCCGTTGGCATAGCCACTATGCACCTTCTGTAGGTAAAATAGCCCGTTGGGCATAGTCCGTAAAAAAAACAGCACGTTGGTGCACCTTCGATGGGAAAAATTACCAACTGACAAGACTACTAGGCACCTTTGGTGGGAAAAATAGCACATTGGTGCACCATTGGTCGGAAAAGCAGTCCATCGATAAGGGCGTTAGGCACCTTCAGTGGGAAGAACAGCATATTGGTGCAACTTTGCTGGGAAAACAGCCCATCCGCACGGTCACTATGCACATTTGGTGGCAAAGGCAGCCCATTGGGCCCCTTCGGTGGGAAAAATAGCACATTGGTGCACCTTCGGTGGCAAAACAGGCCATCGGCACAGCCATTAGGAACCTTCGGCGGGAAAAACAGCACCTTAGTGCACCTTTGGAGGGAAAAACAACCCTTTGGCATAGCCTTTAGGCACCTTCAGTGGGGAAAAAATCCTTTGGGCACCTTCGGTGGGAAAATCAACACGTTAGCATACATTCGGTATGTAAAATAGCCCGTCGACACAGCCGCTATGCACCTTCAGTGGGAAAAATAGCACCTTGGTGCACCTTTGGTGCATAAAACAACCTTTTGGCATGGCCGCTAGGCAACTTCGGTGGGAAAAACAACCCATTGGGCAACTTCGGCGGGAAAAACAACATGTTTCTACACCTTTGGTGGGCAAAACATGCTATCAGCACGACTGCGAGGCAACTTCGATGGGAAAATGAGCACCTTGGCGCACCTTTGGTGTGTAAAATAGCCTATTGGAGCAGTCGCTAGGCACCTTTGGTGGGAAAAACAACCCTTCAGCACGACCGCTAGGGAAATTTGACTGGAAAAATAGCACATTAGTGCCCCTTCTGTGGGGAAAACATGTAGTCAGCACAGCTGCTAGGCACCTTCAATGAGAAAAATAACACCTTGGTGCATCTTTGGTGGGCAAAACAGTCCATTGGCACAGTTGCTAGGCACTTTAGATAGAAAAAACTACCCGTTGGGCACCTTCAGTGTAAAAAACAGCACATTGGTGCACCTTGGGTAGGCAAAACAGCCTGTCAGTAAGACCGCAAGGCACCTTCGGTGTGAAAAATAACATGTTGATGCACCTTCAATGGGCAAAATAGCCTGTCAGCAAGGCCGTTAGGCACCTTCGATAGCAAAAAATAACTCGTTAATGCACCTTCGATGGGCAAAATAGCCCCTTGAAACAACTGCTAGGCCCCTTCGGTGGGAAAAAAGCCTACTGGGCACCTATAGTGGGAAAAATAGCAAGTTGGTGCACCTTCAGTGGGCAAAAACGCTAGGAGGCCTTAGATGGGAAAAACAACCCATTGTGCACCTTCGGTAGGGAAAACAACACGTTGGTGGACCTTCGGTGTGGAAAACAACCCATTGGCGCGGCCATTAGACACCTTTGCTAGGAGAAACAACACATTAGTCCACCTTTAGTGGGCAAAACAGCCCATTGGCATGGCCACTAGGCACCTTCGATAGGTAAAACAGCCAGTTGGGCGCCATCTCGAAAAAAGAGCACGTTGGTACACCTTCGGTGGGCAAAACTACCTATTGGCAAGGCTACTATGCACCTTCGGTAGGAAAAGTAGCTCATTGGTGCGCCTTTGGTGGGAAAAATAGCCCATCGACAAGGGTCCTAGGCACCTTCGGTGGGAAGAACATCACATTGGTGCAACTTTGGTTGAAAAATAGCTTGTCAGCAAGACCACTATGCAAATTCAGTGGCAAAAGCAGCCTATTGGGCCCCTTCAGTGGGAAAAACAGCACATTGGTGTACCTTTGCTGGCAAAATAGCCTGTCAGCACAACCTTTAGACACCTTCGGTGGGAAAAACAACACCTTGGTCCACCTTTGGAGGGAAAAATAGCCCTTCGGTATAGCCTTTAGGCACCTTCGGTCGAAAAAACAACCCTTTGGGTAGCTTCGGTGGCAAGATCAACACGTTGGTGTACATTTGGTCAGTAAAATAGCCCGTCGGCACAGCCACTATGCACCTTTGGTAGGAAAAACAACATCTTGGTGCACATTTGATGGGTAAAACAGCCTTTCAGCACGATCGCTAGGCAACTTCGGTGGGAAAAGCAACATGTTTGTGCATCTTCAGTGGGCAAAACATCCCGTCAGCACGGCCACTAGGCAACTTCGACAGGAAAAACAACACATTGGTGCACCTTCGGTGTGCAAGAGAACCTGTTGGCACGGTCCATAGGCACCTTTAGGGGGAAATCAACACCTTGTTGCACCTTCGGGGGGCAAAACATCCCATTGGTAAGGTCGCTAGGCACCTTCGATGGGAATAACAGTCCATTTGGCACCTTTGTTGGGAAAACAACACGTTGGTGCACCTTCAGTAAGGAAAATGGTCCGTTGGCATAGCCGTTAGACACCTTCGGTGAGAGAAACAACACCTTGGTGCAACTTCGGTGGGTAAAACAGCCCATTGGGCACCTTCGATGGGCAAAACAACCCCTCGGCAAGGCCACTAGGCACCGTCGATGGCAAAAACAACACGTTGGTGCACCTTTGGTGGGCAAAATAGCCTATTGGCATAGCCGCTGGGAACCTTCGGTGGGTAAAACAGCCCGTTGAGCACCTTCGGTAGGAAAAACAGCACGTTGGCGCACCTTCTGTAGGCAAAACAGCTCGTCAACATGGCTGCTAGGCATCTTCGACAGGAAAAACAGCACGTTGATGTACCTTCAGTGGGAAAAATAGCCCGTCAACGCGACTACTAAGTACATTCAGTGGGAAAATAGCCCGCTGGCCACCTTCGTTGGAAAAAACAGTAAGTTGGTGCAACTTAGATGTGCAAAAGAACCTGTTGGCACGGTCACTAGGCACCTTTGGGGGGAAAATCAACACCTTGGTGTAGCTTCCTGGGGCAAAATAACTCCTGGCAGGGTCGCTAGGCACCTTTGGCCGGAAAAACAACCTGTTGGTTACCTTAGGCAGGTAAAAGAGTTCGCCAGCAAGGCCGCTAGGCACCTTTGGTGGGAAAAACAACATGTTGGTACATCTTTGTTGGCCAAAATAGCTCGTTGGCAAGGTCGCTAGGTACATTCAAAGGGAGAAACAGCCTGATACACAACTTCATTTGGAAAAACATTCAAAGGGAGAAACAGCCTGATACACAACTTCATTCGGAAAAACAACACGTTGGTGGACCTTCGGAATGTAAAATAGCCTATTGGCACGGTCTCTATGCACATTTGGGGAAAGTCAACTCCTTAGTGCACCTTCGTGGTGCAAAATAGCTTAATTGGCAAGGTCGCTAGGCACCTTCGGTGGGAAAAAATAGCACGTTGGTACACCTTCAGTGGGCAAAACAGCCCACTGACAAGTTTGCTAAGTACATTCGGTGGGAAAAACAGCCTATTAGGCACCTTCATTAGGAAAAATAGCACGTTGGTGCACCTTTGGTGGGCAAAACAGCCCATCAGCATGGCAGCCAAGCACCTTCAATAGGAAAAACAGCACCTTGGTGCACCTTTGGTAGGTAAAATAGCTTGTTGGGCATCTTCTGTGGGAAAAGAGCACGTTGGTAGACTTTTGGTGGGCAAAATAGCCTGTCAGCGCCTCCGCTAGGCACCTTCAGTAGGGAAAACAACACCTTGGTGCACTTTCAGTGGCCAAAACAGCCTGTCGCCACTGCCATTAGACACCTTCGGTAGGAAAAGCAGCTCGTTGGGCATCTTTGGTGGGAAAAGCAGCTCGTTGGTGTGCCTTCGGTGGGCAAACTAGCTTATTGGCACGACTACTAGGCACCTTTGATGGGATAAACAACATGTTCGTGCAACTTCAGGGCGCAAAACAGCCTGTGCTCAAGGCCGCTAAGCACATTCGGTGACAAAAACAGCCCATTGGGAACCTTTGGTGGGGAAAACAGCACCTTCGTGCACCTTCAGTGGGCAAGCTAGCCCATCAGCAAGATTGCTAGGCACCTTCAATGGGGAAAACAGCACCTTGGTGCACCTTTAGTAGGAAAAACAACATGTTGGTATGGTTGTCAGGGAATTGCGATGGGAAAAACGGTCTGTTGGGCACCTTCGGTGAGAAAAATAGCACGTTGATCCACCTTCGGTGGGAAAAACAACCCATCAGCATGATCGTAAGACAACTTTTGTGGGAAAAACAACACATTGGTGCACCTTTGGTTGGCAAAACAACCCGTTGGCATGGCCACTAAGCACCTTCGGGGGAAAAAAAAAAGGTCATTGGGCACCTTCGGTGGGAAAAACAACACATTGGTTCACCTTTTTTGGGCAAAACAGCCCGTTGAGAAGGCCGGTAAGCACATTTGGTTGGAAGAACAACACGTTGGTGCACTTTCGGCACGATTGCTAGACACTTTCAGTGGCAAAAGTAGCCTGTTGGACCCCTTTAGTGGGAAAAATAGCACGTTGCTACACCTTTGGTGGGCAAAATAACTCATTGGTGGGCAAAAAGAGCTCCTTGGTGCTCGTTTGGAAGGAAAAACAGCCAGTCAGCATAGTCGTTAGGCACCTTCGGTGGGCAAAACAATCCGTTGGGTACCTTCGGTGGGAAAATCAACAGATTGGTCCACCTTCCATGGGCAAAACAGCCCATCAACATGGCCACTAGGCACCTTCAGTGGGAAAAAGAGCACCTTGGCGCACCTTTGTTGGCTTAAATAGCCTGTCGGCTCGACCGCTAGGCACCTTCGATGGGAAAAACAACACCTTGATGCACCTTTGGTGGGTAAAATAGCTTGTTGCGCACCTTCGGTGAGAAAAATAGCACGTTGGTGCCTAGTGGTTACTTCAATGCTAGGCAACTTTGACGGTGACTACGCACGACCGCTAGGCAAAAAACCGGTCAGTATGGCCACTAGGCAACTTCAACGGGAAAAACAACACATTGGTGTACCTTCAGTAGGCAAAATAGCCTGTTGGCGTGGGAAAAATAGCCATTTAGGACAACAACTAGGCACGTTCAATGGGAAAAATAGTACCTTGGTGCATCTTTGGTAGGTAAAACAGCCCGTTGGGCACCTTATATGGGAAAAACAACAAGTTGGTGCACCTTCGGTGGGCAAAACAACCAATCGACATTACCGTTAGACATGCTCAGTTGGAAAAACAACAGTTTGGTGAAACTTCAATTGGCAAAACATCCCGTTCGCATTGCCGCTAGGCACCTTCAGGGGGGAAAAGAAAGCGTTGGGCACCTTCCATAGGAAAAATAGCCCGTCCGTAAGGCCGCTAGGCAAATTAAGTGGGAAGAACAGCACGTTGATGGACCTTTGGTGGGCAAAACATCCCGTTGGGATGGCCGCTAGGCACTTTAGGTGACAAAAGGAGCCTGTTGGGCCCCTTGAGTAGGGAAAACAACACATTGGTGCCCCTTCGGTGGGGAAAACAACTTGTCAGCATGACGGCTAGGCACCTTCGACTGGAAAAACAACACCTTTGTGCACCTTCGGTGGGTAAAACAACCCATTGAGCACCTTTAATGGGAAAAACAGCACGTTGGTGCAACTTCGGTGGGCAAAACAGCCCATCGGCACGATTACTAGGCAACTTCAATGGGAAAAACAACATGTTAGTCCACCTTCAAAGGGTAAAACAACCCGTCAAAATGGCCACTAGGTACATTCAGCGAGAAAATAGCTTACTGGCGACCTTCGTTGGGAAAAACAGCATGTTGGTGCACCTTCGATGTGCAAAAGAGCCTATTGGTACCTTTCAGGGGAAAGTCAACACCTTAGTGCAACTTCGAAGGGCAAAAAAGCCTGTTGGTAAGATTACTATACACATTCAGAGGGAAAAACCACATGTTGTTCTGCCTTCAGTAGGAAAAATAGTCCGTTGGCACGTTTGCTAGGCAGCTTCTGTGGGAAAAACACCACATTGGTGTACCTTCGGTGGGCAAAACAGCCTGACAGTATGACCGACAGGCACATTCAGGGGGAAAAACAACCCTTTAGGCACCTTCGGTAGGAAAAACAGCACGTTAGTGCACTTTTGTTGGGTAAAACGACACGTTAGCATGGCCTCTAGGCACCTTTGGTTGGGAAAATAGCCCCTTGGTGAACCTTCAGGGGAAATACAACTTGTTGGCACGGTCACTAGGCACCTTCAATGAGAAAAATTGCCCGTTGGGTACCTTCGGTGGGAAAAACAACACGTTGGTGCACCTTCGGTGGGCAAAACAGCCCGCTGGGCACATTCGGTGGGAAAAACAGCACATTGATTCAACTTGGGTGGGCAAAACAACTCGTTTGCATGACCGTCAGGTGCCTTCAGTGGGAAAAACAGTCCATTGGGCATCCTCGGTGGGAAAAACAACACCTTCGGTAGGCAGAACAACCCGCTTCCATGGTTTCCAGGCACATTCGGTGGGTAAAACATCCTGTTGCGCACCTTCGGTGGGGAAAACAACACTTTGGTGCACCTATGGTAGGGAAAACAGCCCTTCAGCAGGGGTACTAAGCACCCTCGGTGGGAAAAATAGCACCTTGGTGTACTTTCGGATGGAAAAACGACCCGTCAGTATAGGTGCTAGGCACCTTCGGTGGGAAAAGCAGCCTATTGGGCACCTTTGTTGTCAAAAAGAAAAGTTGGTAAACCTTTTGTGGGAAAAATAGCCATTCAGCACGGCCGCTAGGAATCTTCAATGGGAAAAGCAGCACATTGGTTCACCTTTGGTAGGTAAAATAGCTCGTTGGGCACCTTATATGAGAAAAACAAAACGTTGGTGCACCTTTGTTAGGTAAAATAGCCTGTCGGCTCGGCCGCTAGGCACCTTCGGTGGGAAAAACAACACTTTGGCGCACCTTCGGTGGGTAAAATAGCTTGTTGGGCACCTTCGGTGAGAAAAACAGCATGTTGGTGCCTAGCAGCTACTTCAATGCTAGGCAACTTTGACAGTAACTACGCACGACCACTAGGCAAAAAACCCGTCAACACGGCCACTAGGCAACTTCAAAGGGAAAAACAACTCATTGGTGTACCTTCAGTGGGCAAAATAGCCTGTTGGCGTGGCTACTAGGTGCATTCGGTGGGAAAAACAGCCCACAGGCCACCTTTGTTAGGAAAAACAGCACTTTGGTGCACCTTTGATGTGCAAAAGAACCTGTTGGCACAGTCGCTAGGCACCTTTTGGGGGAAAATCAACACCTTGGTGCACCTTCGGGCAGCAACACATCCCGTTGGCAAGGTCTGTAGGCACCTTCTATAGGAACAACAATCTATTGGGCACCTTTGATAGGGAAAACACAACGTTCGTGCACCTTCGATGGGGAAAGTAGCTCGTTGGCACAACCATTAGACATGTTCGGTGGGAAAAACAACCCGTTGGGTAACTTTAGTGGGCAAAACAACCCTTTGGCAAGGCCAATAAACACCTTCTGTGGCAAAAAAAGCACATTGGTACACCTTTGGTTGGCAAAATAGCTTGTTGGCATAGCCTCTACATACCTTTAGTGGGAAAAACAGAACGTTGCTGCCCCTTCAGTGGGCAAAATAGCTCATTGGCAAGGCTGCTAGGTACATTCAGTGGGAAAAACAGCCTGTTGGCCACCTTTGTTGGAAAAAACAGCACGTTGGTGCACCTTCACAGTGCAAAATAGCCTATTGGCATTGTCACTAGGCACCTTTAGGGGGAAAATCAACACCTTGGTGGACCTTTGATAGGCAAAACAACCCGTTGGCAAGATCGTTAGGCACTTTTGATGGGAGCAACAGTTCGTTGGGCACCTTCGGTGGGAAAAATAGCACATTGGTGCACCTTCGGTGGGGAAACAATGCATTGGTACACCTTTAGTGGGCAAAAAAGCACGGCTTTTGTCGGTGGGAAAAACAGGCGTTTGTGCACCTTTGGTAAGAAAAACAGTCATTTGACACCTTCGGCGGGAGAAACAGCACCTTGGTCCATCTTTGGTGGGCAAAACAGCTAGTTGGCATGGCCTCTACACACCTTCGGTGGGTAAAACAGCCCGTTGGGCACATTCTTTGGGAAAAACATCACGTTGATGCACCTTTGAAGGGCAAAATAGCCCTTCGGCATGGCAGCTCGACACCTTCGGTAGGAAAAACAACACGTTGGTGCACCTTTGGTGAAAAAAATAGCCCCTTGGCATAGCCACTAGGCACCTTCAACGAGTAAAACAGCCCTTTAGGCACCTTCGGTGGGGAAAATAGCCTTTCGGCACGGCTGCTAGGAACCCTCGGTGGGAAAAATAGCACTTTGGTGATGCTTTGGAGGGAAAAATGGCCCAGCATGGATGTTAGGCACCTTCGGTGGTAAAAACAGCCCGCTGGGCACCTTTGACGTGAAAAACAGCACGTTGGGGCACCTTTGGTGGGCAAAATAGCCAGCCGGCACAGCTGCTGGGCACCTTCAATGGGATAAACAGCACCTTGGTGCACCTTCGGTGGGTAAAATAGCTCGCTGGGAACCTTTTGTGGGAAAAACAACACGATGGTGCGCCTTGGGTGGGCAAACCAGCCCGTCAGCATGACCGCTAGGCACCATCAATGGGAAAAACATGTTGGGCACCTTTAGTGGGAAAACAACATTTTGGTGCACCTTCAGTGGGCAAAACAACCCGTAGGCACTGTCACTAGGCACCTTCAGTGCGAAAAACTACCTGTTGGGCGTCTTTGGTAGGAAAAGCAGCTTGTTGGTGTTCAATCAATGGGCAAACCAGGTGGACCTTCAGGGTGTAAAATAGCCCGTTCTCATAGATGCCAGGCACATTCGATGGGAAAAACAGCTGCTTACGCACCTTTGGTGGCAAAAATAGCACTTTCGTGTACCTTCGATGGGCCAACTAGCCAATCAACCCCTGGGCACCTTCGGTGGGAAAACAACACCTTGGTGCACCTTCAGTGCGAGAAACAGCCCCTTGGCATGGTCGCTAGGTAACTTCGTTAGGAAAAACAACCAGTTGGGCACCTTCAATGAGAAAAGCAGCACGTTGGTGCACCTTCAATGGGCAAGACAACAGCTTTGTTCAACTTTGATTGGCAAAACATCCCGTTCGCATTACCGTTAGGCACCTTCGGAGGGAAGAAGATAGCATTGGGCACCTTCAATGGGAAAAATAGCTCGTCCGTAAGGCCGCTAGGCATCTTCAGTGGGAAGAATAGCACGTTGGTGCACCTTTGGTGGGCAAAACAGCCCGTCGGCATGGCCACTAGGAACTTTAGGTGGAAAAAGGAGCCTGTTGGGCCCCTTCAGTGGGGAAAACAACACATTGGTGCCCCTTCGGTGGGGAAAACAACCTGTCAGCACGGCCGTTAGGCATCTTTGACTGGAAAAACAACACCTTGGTGCAGCTTCAGTGAGTAAAATAGCTCATTTAGCACCTTCAATGGGAAAACAACACGTTGGTGGACCTTCGGTGAGCAAAATTGCCCATCGGCATGGTTTCTAGGCAACTTCAATGGGAAAAATAGCACGTTGGTCCACCTTAGGAGGGCAAAACAGTCCGTTGGTAAGATTGCTAGGCACCTTCGGAGGGAAAAACCACATGTTGTTCTACCTTCGGTAGGAAAAATAGCCCTTTGGCACGATTGCTAGGTAGCTTCTGTGGGAAAAACACAACATTGGTCCACCTTTGGTGGGCAAAACAGCCTGACAGTATGACTGTCAGGCACATTCAGGAGGAAAAGCAACCCGTTGGGCACCTTCGGTGGGAAAAACAACAAGTTGATGCACTTTTGTTGGGTGAAATGGCACGTTGGCACGTCCTCTAGGCACCTTTGGTGCACCTTCGGTGGAAATACAACTTGTTGGGACAGTTGCTAGGCACCTTCAATGGGAAAAATTACCCGTTGGGTACCTTCGGGGGGAAAAACAACACGTTGGTGCACCTTCAGTGGGTAAAATAGCCCGCTGGGCACATTCGGTTGTAAGAACAACACGTTGATTCACCTTGGGTGGGAAAAAAAACTCATCTGCACGGTCGCCAGGTGCCTTCAGTGGGAAAAATAGCAACTTTGGTGGGAAAAACAACCTGTTTGCACGGTTGCCAAGCACATTCGGTGGGTAAAACATCACATTGGTGCACCTACGGTAGGGAAAACAACCCTTCAGCAGGGCTACTAAGCACCCTCGGTAGGAAAAATAGCACCCTAGTGTACTTTCAGATGGAAAAACGGCCCGTCGGTGCAGGTGCTAGGCACCTACGGTGGGAAAAACAGCCCACTAGGAACTTTTGATGTGAAAAACAACAAGTTAGTGCACCTTTCGTGTGAAAAATAGCCATTCAGCACAGCAGCTAGGCACGTTCAATGTGAAAAACAGCACCTTGGTGCACCTTTGGTAGGTAAAACAGTCCGTTGGGCACCTTATATGGGAAAAACAACACGTTGGTGCACCTTCGGTGGGCAAAACAGCCAGTTGGCATTACCGTTAGACATGTTTGGTGGGAAAAACAGCAGCTTGGTGCAACCTCGGTTGACAAAACATCCCGTTCGCATTGTCCCTAGGCACCTTTAGGTGGAAAAAGAAAGGGCTGGGCAACTTCCTTAGGAAAAACAGCTCGTCCGTAAGGCTGCTAGGCATCTTCAGTGGGAAGAACAGCACATTGGTGCACCTTTGGTGGGCAAAACAGCTCATCGGCATGGTTGCTAGGCACTTCAGGTGGAAAAAGGAGCCTGTAAGGCGCCTTCAGTGGGGAAAACAACACATTGGTGCCCCTTCAGTGGGGAAAACAACCCGTCAGCACGGCGACTAGGCACCTTTGACTGGAAAAAATCACCTTGGTGCTCCTTCGGTGGGTTAAACAGCTCATTGAGCACCTTCAATAGGAAAAACAGCATGTTGGTGCACCTTCGGTGGGCAAAACAGCCCATTAGCACGGTTACTAGACAAGTTCAATGGGAAAAACAACATGTTAGTCCACCTTCAAAAAGTAAAACAACCCGTCAAAATGGCCACTAGGTACATTCAGCGGGAAAATAGCCTACTGGCAACCTTCGATGGGAAAAACAGCAAGTTGGTGCACCATAGATGTGCAAAAGAGCCTGTTGGTACGATTGCTAGGCACCTTTCAGGGGAAAGTCAACATCTTAGTGCACCTTCAGAGGGCAAAATAGCCCGTTGGTAAGATTGCTATACACCTTCGGAGGGAAAAACCACATGTTGTTCTACCTTCGGTAGGAAAAACAGCCCGTTGCCATGATTGCTAGGCAGCTTTTGTATGAAAAACACCATGTTGGTGCACCTTTGGTGGCAAAATAGCCTGACAGTACGACCGTCAGGCGCATTTGGTGGGAAAAACAATACTTTGAGCACCTTCGATAGGAAAAACAGCACGTTGGTGCACTTTTGTTGGGTAAAATGGCACGTTAGCACGACCTCTAGGCACTTTTGGTTGGGAAAATAGCCCCTTGGTGCACCTTCTGGGGAAATACAACTTGTTGGCACGGTCGCTAGTCACCTTCAATGGGAAAAATTGCCCGTTGGGTACCTTAGGTGGGAAAAAAAGCACGTTGGTTCACCTTGGCTGGTCAAAACAACTCGTCTGCATGACCGTCAGGTGCCTTCGGTGTGAAAAACAGCACCTTTGGTAGGCAGAACAACCAGTTTCCATGGTTGCCTGGCACATTCGGTGGGTAAAACATCCTGTTGCGCACCTTTGGTGGGGAAAACAGCACATTGGTGCACCTATGGTAGGGAAAATAGCCCTTCAGCACGACTACTAAGCACCCTAGGTGGGAAAAATAGCATCCTGGTGTGCTTTCGGATGGAAAAACAGCCAGTCAGTACAGGTGCTAGGCACCTCCGTTGGGAAAAACAGCCTACTGGGCACCTTTGATATGAAAAAGAACAAGTTGGTGCACCTTTCGTGGGAAAAATAGCCATTCAGCACAACAACTAGGCACCTTCAATGGGAAAAACAGCAACTTGGTTCACCTTTGATAGGTAAAACAGCCCGTTGGGCACCTTATATGGGAAAAACAACACGTTGGTGCACTTTTGTTGGACAAAATAGCCTGTCGGCTCGGCCACTAGGCACATTTGATGTGAAAAACAACACCTTGATGCACCTTCGGTTGGTAAAATAGCTTGTTGGGCACCTTCGATGAGAAAAACGGCACGTTGGTGCCTCGTGACTACTTCAATGCTAGGCAACTTTGACGGCGACTAGGCACTGCCGCTAGGCAAAAAACCCGTTAGCACGGCCACTAAGCTACTTCAATGGGAAAAACAACACATTAGTGTAGCTTTAGTGGGCAAAATAGCCTGTTGGCTTGGCTACTAGGTGCATTCGGTGGGAAAAACAGCCCATTGGCCACCTTTGTTAGGAAAAACAACACATTGGTGCACCTTCGGTGTGCAAAAGAATCTGTTGGCACAATCACTAGGCACCTTTCGGCGGAAAATCAACACCTTGGTGCACCTTCGGCCAGCAACACATCCCATTGGCAAGGTCTATAGGCACCTTCTGTAGGAACAATAGTCTATTGGGCACCTTTGATTAGGAAAACACCACGTTGGTGCACCTTTGGTGGAAAAAATAGCACGTTAGCATAGCCGCTAGGCACCTTCAACGGCTAAAACAGCTCGTTAGGCACCTTCGGTGGGGAAAACAGCCTTTCGACACGGCTGTTAGGAACCCTCGGTGGGAATAATAGCACTTTGGTGATGCTTTGGAGGGAAAAATGGCCCTGCACGGCTGTTATGCACCTTCGGTGGTAAAAACAGCTTGCTGGGCACCTTTGATGTGAAAAATAGCACGTTGGCGCACCTTTGGTGGGCAAAATAGCCAGCCGGAACAGCTGTTAGGCACCTTCAATGGGAAAAAGAGCACCTTGGTGCACCTTCGGTGGGTAAAATAGCCCGCTGGGCACCTTCTATGGGAAAAACAGCACGATGGTGCACCTTGGGTGGGCAAACCAGCCCGTCAGCATGACCGCTAGGCACCATCAGTGAGAAAAACAGCATGTTGGGAACCTTTACTGGGAAAACAACATCTTGGTGCCCCTTCAGTGGGAAAAACAGTCCGTAGGCACTGTCACTAGGCACCTTCAGTGGGAAAAACTGCCTGTTAGGCATCTTTGGTGGAAAAAAACAGCTTGTTGGTGTTCAATCAATGGGCAAACCAGCCCATCACCATGGCTGCTAGGCACCTTTGATGGGAAAAACAGCTCGTTGGGCACCTTTGGTGGAAAAAACAGCACCTTCGTGCACCTTTGATGGGCCAACCAGCCAATCAAGACAACCCCTAGGCACCTTTGGTGGGAAAACAACACCTTGGTGCACCTTCGGTGGGAGAAATAACCCGTTGGCACGGTCGCTAGGTAAGTTCGTTGGGAAAAACAGCCAGTTGGGCACCTTCAATGAGAAAAGCAACACGTTGGTGCACCTTCGGTGGGCCAAATAGCCCGTTGACGTTACCATTAGACATCTTCGGTAGGAAAAAAGGCAGCTTGGTTCAATTTCGGTTGGAAAAACATCTCGTTTGCATTGCCGCTAGGCACCTTCAGGGGGAAAAAGAAAGCGTTGGGCACCTTCGATAGGAAAAACAGCCCATTCGTAAGGCCGCTAGGCATCTTCAGTGGGAAGAACAACACGATGGTGCACCTTTGGTGGGCAAAACAGCCTGTCGACATGGCCACTAGGAACTTTAGGTGGAAAAAGGAGTCTGTTGGGCCCCTTCAGTGGGGAAAACAACACATTGGTGCCCGTTTAGTGGGAAAAACAACCCATCAGCATTGTCGCTAGGCACCTTCGACTGGAAAAACAACACCTTGGTGCAGCTTTCGCGAGTAAAATAGCTCATTGAGCACCTTCGATGGGAAAACAGCAGGTTCTTGCACCTTTAGTGAGCAAAACAGCCCATCGACACTGTTACTAAGCAACTTTAATGGGAAAAATAGCACGTTGGTCCACCTTCGGCGGGTAAAACAACCCGTCAAAATGGCCACTAAGTACATTTAGCGAGAAAATAGCCTACTGAAGACCTTCATTGGGAAAAACAGTATGATGGTGCAACTTCGATATGCAAAAGAGCCTATTGGTACGATCGCTAGGCACCTTTTAAGGGAAAGTCAACACCTTAGTGCACCTTCGGAGGGCAAAACAGCCCGTTGGTAAGATTGCTAGGCACCTTCGGAGGGAAAAACCACATGTTGTTCTACCTTCGATAGGAAAAACAGCCCATTGGCACGATTTCTAGGTGGCTTCTGTGGGAAAAACACAATGTTGGTGCACCTTTTGTGGGCAAAACAGCGTCACGGTACGACTGTCAGGCACATTCAGCGGGAAAAACAACCCGTTGGCGCACTTTTGTTGGGTAAAATGGCACGTTGGCACGACCTCTAGGCACCTGTGGTCAAGAAAATTACCCCTAGGTGCACCTTTAGTGAAAATACAACTTGTTGGCACGGTCGCTAGCACCTTCAATGGGAAAAGTTACCCGTTGGGCACCTTCGGTGGTAAAAACAACACGTTGGTGCACCTTCAATGGGCCAAATAGCCCGCTGGGCACATTCGGTGGGCAAAACAACACGTTGATTCACGTTGGGTGGGTAAAACAGCTCATCTGCACAGTCGCCAGGTGCCTTCAGTAGGAAAACAGCCTATTAGGCACCTTCGGTGGGAAAAACAGCAACTTCAGTGGGCAAAACAACCTGTTTGCACGATTACTAGGCACATTCGGTGGGTAAAATAACCCGTTGGGCACCTTCGGTGGGGAAAACAACACAATGGTGCACCTATGGTAGGGAAAACAACCCTTCAGCACGGCTACTAAGCACCCTCGGTGGGAAAAATAGCACCCTAGTGTACTTTCGAATGGGAAAAACGACCCGTCGGTACAGGTGCTAGGCACCTACGGTGGGAAAAACGGCCTACTGGGCACTTTTGATGTGAAAAACAACAAGTTAGTGCAACTTTCGTGGGAAAAATACCCATTCAGCACAGCAGCTAGGCATGTTCAATGGGGAAAACAGCACCTTGGTGCACCTTTGGTAGGTAAAACAGCCCATTGGGCACCTTATATGGAAAAAACAACACATTGGTGCACCTTCGGTGGGAAAACAGCCAGTCGACATTACCGTTAGACATGTTTGGTGGGAAAAATAGCAGCTTGATGCAACTTTTGTTGGCAAAACATCCCGTTCGCATTGCCGGTAGGCACCTTCAAGGGGAAAAAGAAAGCGTTGGGCACCTTTCATAGAAAAAACAGCCCGTCCGTAAGGCCATTAGGCATCTTCAATAGGAAGAGCAAGACATTGGTGCACCGTTGGTGGGAGAAACAGCCCGTCGGCATGGCCGCTAGGCACTTTAGGTGGCAAAAGAAGCCTGTTGGGCCCCTTCAGTGGGGAAAACAACACATTGGTGCCCCTTCGGTGGGGAAAACAACCCGTCAGCACGGTGGCTAGGCACCTTCGACTGGAAAAACAACATCATGGTGCACCTTCGGTGGGTAAAACAACCCATTGAGCACCTTCAATGGGAAAAATGGCACGTTGGTGCACCTTCGATGGCAAAACAACCCATCAGCACGGTTACTAGGTAGCTTCAATGGGAAAAACAACCTGTTAGTCCACCTTCAAAGGGTAAAACAACTTGTCAAAATGGCCACTAGGTACATTCAGCGGGAAAATAGCCTACTGGCGACCTTCATTGGGAAAAACACCATGTTGGTGCACCTTCGATGTGCAAAAGAGCCTGTTCGTACGATCACTAGGCATCTTTCAAGGGAAAGTCAACACCTTAGTGCACCTTCGAAGGGCAAAACAGCCCGTTGGTAAGATTGTTATACACCTTCAGAGGGAAAAACCAGATGTTGTTCTACCTTTGGTAGGAAAAACAACCCGTTGGCACGATTGCTAGGTAGCTTCTATGGGAAAAACACCATGTTGGTGCACCTTCGGTGGGTAAAACAGCCTAATAGTACGACCATCAGGCACATTCGGTGGGAAAACAACCCTTTGGGCACCTTTGGTGGGAAAAATAACACGTTTGTGTACTTTTGTTGGATAAAACAGCACGTTGGCACGACCTCTGGGCACCTTTGGTTGGGATAATAGCCCTTTGGTGCACCTTCAGTGGAAATACAACATGTTGCCAAGGTCGCTAGGCAGCTTCAATGGGAAAAATTGCCCATTGGGTACCTTCGGTGGGAAAAACAGCACATTGGTGCACCTTCGGTGGGCAAAACAGCCCACTGGGCGCATTCAATGGCAAAAACAGCATGTTGGTTCACCTTGGGTGGGCAAAACAACTCATCTGCATGACTGTCAGGTGCCTTTGGTGGGAAAAACAGCCTATTGGGCATCCTCGGTGGGAAAAACAGTACCATCGGTAGGCAGAACAACCCATTTCCATGGTTGCCTGGCACATTCGGTGGGTAAAACATCCTGTTGCGTACCTTCGGTGGGGAAAACAGCACATTGGTGCACCTATGGTAGGGAAAATAGCCCTTCAGCACGGCAACTAAGCACCCTCGATGGGAAAAATAGCACCCTGGTGTACTTTCGGATGGAAAAACAGCCAGTCGGTACATGTGCTAGGCACCTCCAGTGCCAAAAACAGCCTACTGGGCACCTTTGATGTGAAAAAGAACAAGTTGGTGCACCTTTCGTCAGAAAAATAGCCATTCAGCACAATAGCTAGGCACCTTCAATGGGAAAAACAACACCTTGTTTCACCTTTGGTAGGTAAAACAGCCTGTTAGGCACCTTATATGGGAAAAACAACACTTTGGTGCACCTTTGATGGGTAAAATAGCCTGTCGGCTCGGCCGCTAGGCACCTTCGGTGGGAAAAACAGCACCTTGGTGCACCTTCAGTAGGTAAAATAGCTTGTTGGGCACCTTCGGTGAGAAAAACAGCACGTTGGTGCCTAGCGGCTACTTCAATGCTAGGCAACTTTGACGGCGACTACGCATGACCACTAGGCAAAAAAGCCGTCAACACAGCCACTCTTGGCGTGGCTAATAGGTGCATTCGGTGGGAAAAACAGCCCACTGGCCACCTTTGTTAGGAAAAACAGCACGTTGGTGTACCTTCGGTGTGCAAAAGAACCTGTTGGCACAATCCCTAGGCACCTTTGGGGGGAAAATCAACACCTTGATGCAACTTCGGGCAGCAACACATCCTGTTGGCAAGGTCTGTAGGCACCTTCTGTAGGAACAACATTCTATTGGGCACCTTTGATGGGGAAAACACCACGTTCATGCACCTTCGATGGGGAAAATAGCCCGTTGGGACGACCGTTAGGCACCTTCGATGGGAAAAACATCCCGTAAGGTAACTTCGGTGGGCAAAACAGCCCCTTGGCAAGGCCGATAAACACTTTCTGTGGAAAAAAAAGCACGTTGGTGCACCTTTGGTGGGCAAAATAGCTTGTTGGCATAGCCTCTATATACCTTTGGTGGGAAAAACAGCACGTTGCTATCCCTTTAGTGGGCAAAATAGCTCATTGGCAAGGCTGCTAGGTACATTCAGTGGGAAAAAGAGCCTATTGGCGACTTTCATTTGGAAAAATAGCACGTTGGTACACCATTAGAGTGCAAAACAGCCTATTGGCATTGTCACTAGGCACCTTTGGGTGGAAAATCAACACCTTGGTGGACCTTCGATAGGCAAAA